>WSZQ02107625.1:73000-102825 GCA_019419845.2 Weissflogia rhopalogaster
ATTTTTGGCAGTATCTTTAAAAGACGATAAAGTTTTACTGATAAAAACAATTTTATATATAGTAAACAATATGAAAATATTAAACATATGGATTCCAATTACTCCCATCTTCAGGTAGTAAATTATTGGTAACAAGTAAAACAATATCCACAACCCACCAAATGCCAACACCTCCAAGCGTGAGCAATTTTCCAACCGCTGTGCCCGTTTGGCCAAGGCAAAATCGATCCATGCCGAGAAATCCCAATAGGATGCTATACAATAGTGTTGTGGTGAAATACTGCTCCGAAAATTTGATGCAAGGCATATTTGCACGTTCAAAAGTGCGATTACCAAAGCACTCGATGTTGTCGAGTGCCGAACACCAGACTTTCGTTCGTTCCACGTCTTCATAACGCATTCCACCAAACTTTATACATCCATGTCCATTTTCTTTCGCTGTTTTGTTGCCTTTTAGATCTTCAGGATCTTTACATTTGATAAACTCCCATGATAGGTAGGAACATTTTACTTTGGGGCCCATTGGAGAGAATACTTCGTGTTTTGTTGAATTTTCTATCGTTCCTATCTCCCAGAAACAAAGGAAGAGAAGATAGATGAGGGAATATTTCAGTTTATTCATTGTTTCGACTGTCGTTGTCCCGTTGATATTTTGAAAAACTGGAGAATTTAGTCAATTTTTAGGTTATAAATAAACATGTAGGTTAGATATACAATGTCAAAACGGTCGAAACATAAAGGCCATAAAGTTAATATTTCCCAACACTGGATGAATATTCGATTGATAACTTTCAAATGATTTTTTAAATAATTGACTAAATAAATACAAACATAATTTTAGAGATTCCAATGATCCGCCATCCATTTTTGCTTCATTTTCGAACCGTTTGATGGTACAGATTTCATTATAAAGAAAATGGTTGATGTCCTACATGAATAGATGGTGTTCTATGTATGATTTGAAATTGTAATTTTCACTTCCAGGCAACTCACGTATATACGCAAGATTATATTTCCTCCAATTGCTTCAATTATGCATGCACAATTGAATATGCGTACGAACGATATAATCAAATCCCAGCCAACTATTGGTCAACGATTTGCAATTATTGGTTAAATGCCTTCATAAACTAAATTTTAATAGGAAACGATATTAATAAATGCCAATATAATTTATAAATACAATTTTAATACTTATTATATGACTAATTTTAAAATATAATAACCCAAAACTTCAAATCGATACATTCAGTTCCGACATTTCAGAGATATGATAGTAACAAATGTTCATAATAACAACTTTTTGAACATTATCAGTTGTAAGTTTGCTACTACGATACGGTGCTTTCTGCCGCCCCCATTTGCCGCCGCTGCCGCCGTGCGTAGCCGCCGCTTTGGGGCGGTTGAAATACTCTAGTCAGTAAATCCGAGGATGCGCGTGTAAGCGGTTTGCTTTTGACGCCACTGTCACGATTTTTCCATATTTTCTCAGTAATCACGCCTTTTTTTTAAACTTTTAGACGAATGGATTATCTACAAAAGGAACAATAAGTTGTTTCAAGTAAGTGTTTTTATAATTATATATTGAAATGTATACATTTTCAAGTATACAATTTAAGAATTAAAAGACGTTTAGGCAAATAATATTACTTAAGAGAGGAAAAAACTAAGTTTTTATGAAGAGAAACTATTGGAAATACCTGATCAATTTTTTTCGTCGAAATTGTATGCTTTGCAGAATTTCAAATAATTTCTCTTTGTAAAAAATATAAAATTCCAATTTTTCTCGCTGCTATATGTATATACCCCCTTAAAACATAATAAATCCGAATTAAACTCAAAATAACTGAAGAATACAAATATTTACAGACATTCATGATGCTTTTATCTTTATTTTGATTCAATTCCGATTTCTCAAAAATCATACTAAGATGTTTTTTATTGAAAAATATATCGTGTAAAGAAACGTCTTTTCCAAAAAATGTCGAGTTTTAGTCTTTCTTTTTTCACATATTTCCCGTATTTCTAAGATTATAAATCACACACCCTTCGATTCAGCTTGAAAATTTCTTCAAACCATTGAGACAGATTTTCATTTGATTATTTAGAACTGATATTATAAGTCATGAAAGTTGAGTCGAATAACGCGACCATTTCACTGATAGAAAAATGACTCAAAATTACTTCTTCTAAATATTTCACTTTTATTTATATTTACCTTCCTCCACTATATAAAAGCATATACCATTCGACGCAGAAGAAAATTTACCTCTCATTTGCAATAGTTTCTTGATTACATGTTTAGAAATAATATTACATATTGTTGAAGTTGAACTAGTAACGTTAACATCGCCGATCTCAAAATATGACCTGTCTTAAACATTTCATTTTTATTCACATTTAGCTTATCTCTAGAAGTGTAAATTATGCATCAATCGATTCAGCGTGAAAATTACTTGAAATGCAAATATACAGTTTTTCATTTGATGACTTAGAACTTATGGTAGAACTCTTAAAAGTATACGGCGACGTATTAAACCCAAATCTAATTCAATATAACTGCAAAATGTGCAAAGCTGTCATTCATGATGCTTTTATCTGTATTTTAATTCAATTTCGAATTCTCTTTAAGTAACTATAGCTTCGCCATATTTTATACCGAAGATGAAGAGACTTTATGACGTTTATTTCATCATTACAACGTTAATTTCAGTTCAAAGAACGTTAATTTAAGATATAATCTCTAAAATTATACTATAATCCCTAATCATTGTAAAAAATAACTTTAAAAGTGCGATTCTTAGATGTCTCTATTGAAATAAGTTTAATTTCACGATTTCCAGGCGGCCTACTAAGAGTAAAACCATGTTGTTTTTATAATTGATGGAGTCTACAGTCGGGTTTTGGTAAAACATTTAAAAAATGAACACTGGGGATAAACACTTTATTATTATATTATTTACCAAATAAACCAAAATTGTAAAACATCGATACTGAAGATAGACACTTTATCTTCAGTGTTACTGCTGTCTTTAAATTGTGCAATAAATTTGTATTAAATGCTCGAAACTACTTCGAAAAAAACATATTCAACTCGAATTTCATTCAAAAGAACTGTAAAATACGAAGTATGCAAAGATTTACTTACACTCAGGATGCTTTTATCTTGATTTAATTTCGAGTCCTCTTTACGCAACATAAAATTGTGTTAAAGCAGAGGAATGTAATTTAAAAATATATACACTAAAATATATGCACATCTAAAAAAGTATGACATCAATGAAGATATGCAAATATGAAACTTTGAAATATCTATAAAGAAATGAAATCACGAAAAAATAGCGAACTTTTATGAAAATTGCACGATTTGAAAATTGCAAAACTATTGAATGCATTCTCGAGCAAATCACCCCTAACGGAAGCATGAATCGTCGTACAACTCTAGGGTTGTAACATTGAGCCCTACGTGCACTTCATCAAACTTTTAAAGAGCTTTTGTTCGGCGTAACTACACGATACTTCATGACCTATGGAGTATGACAGAATGTGATGCACAGACGTAGTTTATCTTCACCCCAAAGCGGATGGAAGAGTAGAGGTACACTTCCCACTTATGTTGTTTGGAAAAAGTACACAATTGTACAACATTATTGTAAACATTATTGAAACGTGGGCGTATATATAGCATTTCAAATCTATTATCGCCGAACTAGTCAATTGCGTCGACAAACTGATTGTGAGCCTATCAATAAATCACTTTCAGTCTGTGATAACAATAAATGCGTAAATCTCCTCATATATTTTGATATAAACAACATAATCGACGTTAAATACTGTTTCCATCGTCATAAAATAGGAGGAAAAATAGGAAAGAAAATATTATTTTATTTGATGAAAATTAGTTTAAATAGACGAGAAAAATACTTTATGGGTTGTTCATGTTTCAAAGTGATAATCTTTGAAGATGTGAGTGAATCCGGCAAGTGAATTCCTTCCGCCATAAACCGACTGACTTCCGCTTTTCCCATCGCTTCCGCTAACTTGATTTAATCCATTTCGTACACCTAGAGAATTTTCTATCATTCTTGTTACGTCTACAGTTCTTACGATTACAATAACTCGACTTCAAAATTGGCAATTATAAAGAAATTCGTTATATTGAAAGTGAAATTTAAAGAGTTTACGAGGAGAAGGAGAATTTTAAGTGGGCGATATTAAAGTCAAACTTTTTTCGTTTCTTTCCTTCATTTTAACTTTTTTTTTCATATCAAAATTCGATGTAGAATAATAGATACTAACAAAATGGTGATTTTTCCCGTTTTTTATTTCTTTTTATTACGTTTTATTGCATTTTTACGACATAGTTTGTTGTAGTAACAAACTGTAAGTAAAAAGCAATTACAAGTAAAGCCCGAACATGATGAATTAAGTGTGGAATTGACGATTACTGGTGTAATGGCGACTTTCAGACATTGTCAAATATAGAACCAAAAAAGTTTTCTGAGGCAATTTTGGATCCAGCTAGGTGTGGTTTTCGGTATTTTATACAAATTTAATTCATTTAACACCCACAAAATTCAATAAATTGATCTTTTATCATGATAAACTTTAAATACGTTTTTCCATGTTGCGTACACGATTAAGATTAATACTCTGCAGATGATGTGCAAGTCCGCGAGCACTAATTCAAGATCTATTGATACATACTAATGACTTATTGGTGGCGTCGCGATAACATGAGTCCGGCCGATAACGACTTTATTTGGAAGGCCGGACTTCTTGGCTAATTGCCGCAACATCATGGCTCATTCATTCACAGACGAACAAACAAATCACACAATCATACCAAGAAATACATTATACAGAAATCAAATACATTAATACTCAATAATTCCACTCTTCCCAAAACATTGTCCATCATCGTATCAGCGTAATTACGCTCCTCTGTTTACGTATCTGCGTAAACAGAACCGATTTATCTAAATATAGGTTTATTTAATTGATTCTTAAATTCTCTAGAATATGAGGTCAATTGTTTTTTGAAAAAAATATATTTACGTATTTTTTCCTATTTTTAAAACGAATTTTTATGCGAAAAATGCAGTATTTTTTAATTGAACAATAACTAGTATATATACAAAATAGGAAAATATATAATAATATAATAATATGTTAATATCACATATCATATGGTCAGTTTGCGTTGCCTTAGATTGTGTAACCCTTTGTTTCTATTGTTAATTGTTCCTCCTTGTTCTTTTCAATTAATATTTCTTTTATATAAAAAATAACGACGTTCCAAAGTATGTCTTGTTCTATCATGAGCGCTATGATATCCTCCACAATTAACGTTTTCTTTAGCACTTTTTCAGCTGATAGCTTCTTGGATTGCCACCTCCTGCACGAGAAGAAGGTGTATTAAGCAGTATCGGGTTCTCCGCAATAGAAGCATTCGGGGGTTGCTCTCTTTCCAATTAAAATTCACTTAAAAGTTAAAACTTGTATACAATCGGCCAACTTTAACTGCTTTTTTAAAAAGCTTTTGAAAAACTAAAGGCTTTTTCGTAAAAATCGTGGCCATATAAGTATGACATCCATTTTAAGTTTTTAATTTAGTATAGATTTTTAAAATGATTTTTAAATTTAAAAAATATTCTACTTACGATTTAAACTTTAAATTGCTATAAGAGAGTTTTGCATAATAGTTTCCGAGAGAAAAACAAACTTGAGCCTATTTACAAGCACAAAAAAACATTACAACAACAATCCAATAATAAGTATTGTTTTCTTTTAAATTTCAGTAAAAATATCATGCTCAATTTGATATCAATATGGATATACATCGCGTGTGCGTTGATTACCAACGTTTCCACACAATTAACCACAAGTGTGCAAAAAGAACAAACGCACGTGATAATCCCAGGTAATTTTATGATTGGCGCACTATTTCCGGTGCATCACATGCCAGTGATCAAACAATCACGACGTGCAATCAGCTACGACATCAAATGCGGCCTCATTCGGGAGCAGTACGGTATTCAACGAGTCGAAGTCGCCCTGCATACAATCGACAAAATCAACGCGGATCCAGCAATCCTGCCGAATTTAACCCTCGGCATTGAGATAAGAGACGATTGTTGGTACGCTCCGGTCGCGCTTCAGCAAAGCATCGAATTGATACGCGAATCAATCGCTCCATCCTCGACTGTCAACGCTAATCCCGATGATGTTTGCTTAAATCTGACGCAAACAAATGGCGGCGGCGCCGGTCAAACTCCAGAAAATGCGAGTGATAAGAAAGGACCGCTGATAGGCGTCATCAGTCCTGGTAGCAGTTCGGTGGCTCTACAAGTTCAGAATTTACTGCAATTGTTTCATATACCGCAGATGGGTTATTCGACAACGTCGAAGGACCTTTCGGATAAGAGTCGATTTAGTTACTTTCTCCGCGTTGTGCCATCCGATTATTTTCAAGCTCAAGTGATGTTGGATGTCGTCAGGTTCCACGAGTGGACGTATGTGTCTATTGTCAATACTGACGGTGAGTAGGGCGAAAAATTCATAGTTTACAGAGTGAAAGAATAGGCAGAAGAAAGAAAGAAAAATCAGTGTTGTACAAACAAGACTATGTTTATTTATTTAGATACATATTTATTTTATTCATTTTATTTGTTTATTGAAGAGAATTATGGCCAAGCTGGAATTCAGGCGTTTCGAGAATTGGCCGAAGAAGCCGACGTGTGCATCGCCCGGGAGGACTCAGTGTTGAGTAATTCGCCTGATGAGGTCTTCGATAAAGTGATTATGAATCTTCGCCAGGACCCAAATGCTTACGTTGTTGTCTGTTTTTGTGAGGGGTTTACTGTGCGTGGATTATTGGCTGCTACAAAGCGATTGAATATAAGTAACCATTTTCTCTTTATTGGCAGGTTAGTAAAGACTATGGTAAACTTACAGTTGTCGATAAATATCGATAAATATAAAGATGACTAAGTTTTTTTTTATATTCCTTACTATTTTGGAAACCATGAAAGCTCAAAGTAAAAATATGTATTTTCATCATTTATCAGGACATTCAGGTGAGTAGAAAAGACGAAATTTCGAGATTTCAGAGGGGGCCCGAGGCAAGGTTCTCTACATATATGTAGAATTCTCCAATACCCCCTCTGAAATTTTGAAATTTCGTTTTTCAACGCACCAAAAGTTCTGATAAATGCTGAAGATACATTTTCTTTTCCACTTTTTTGCTTCTTTGCTTTCCCAAGAGTAATTTGTCCGCTTTCTCCTTCCCCCAGGCAAAAATACCGACGCCTATGATTCCAGATACAATCTCTGTTTCCCAAAATTTAATTACAACCCAGATTCACCAAACCTAATCATTGATAAATTACACAAGTTTCCGTGAAACTATAAATTACCCTTCTTTATTGCAAAATAACGTAATTGCTTTAACTACTTCACCAAAGTTGAGCAAACTTTCGGATGTTGCGAGTTGTGATGATTTATAATAAATCTTATTATCATTATCCTTCAATCGTTTTGCTTCCCCAAGAAATCTTCCAACATCTACCGAAATCGCTAGAAATTAGTAAAGTGTGTTGTGGTCAGAGTTTGCAGTATTACAAGCTTTACGAAATTTCGCTTCCCTGCGGTATCCTGTCTGTACTCTAGTATCTTCGCGGTCATGAATCATTAGGAACGTGCTCCCGATTGTCCCTGCGTGCTCACCACTCTCGCCTCCATCTCGCTCACGCTAGTGTTGCCTAATTAAATTTGCCACCGTTCCGAGGCTTTTATTTTCGATCGTTTCACTCACATGTGATGGTTATACACATGCATGCATATGTGTATAACCATCACATACACATCACATTCGTATCACAGACAAATACATGTACATCTCATAGACATAGATACATGTGAACTGGAGAGGCAAGCAGGGAAAGGCAGGAATATTGCGATATTCCAGTACGTGATGTTTTCTTTTTCATTGTCATGTACAATTTTAGTGATGGTTGGGCAGACAGAGCAGACGTAACACAAGGATTGGAAGAGCAAGCGTGGGGCAGTCTATCCATTCGAATACATTCGCCCTATGTGCAACATTTCGATGATTATTACATGGGCCTTACACCGGCAAACAACCATCGCAATCCCTGGTTTAATGAATTTTGGCAATTTAAATTCGATTGTTTATTAAACGAAATCTCCTCTTCTACATCGTCAGCATCAATATTTTCATCGCCATTGAATACATCAATATTTGATCAGCCTTCAAATCTTTCAGATAAACTCTGCACTGGTAAACTACGTCTTCTTAAGTTCATTTCAACTTACATTTTAATGTTTTTTAATGTTTAGGAAATGAAGACCTCAACGAAAGATATCGACAAGATCCAAAACTTTCACTAGTAATTAAAGCCATTACTAGTTTTGCGTATGGATTACATAATATGCAGCAGGATTTATGTGGTCCGGGATATGTTGGCATGTGTGAGAAACTATTACCTTTCAATGGGTCCCTGTTTAAGGTCATATTCTTACCTTACAATAATCCTTTGCCGTTTGCCCAAATAATTTTTGGCCTCAATTGCAGAATTATCTCCTGAATGTTTCATTTGACTACGACGGTGATCCTGTAGAATTCGACGAAAACGGAGACCCACCTGGTCGTTACGACATTATGAACTATCAGCGTTTAGCCAAGGGTATATTTGATTACGTACACGTGGGCGACTGGAATAATAGGACTTTGGGATGGGTGAAACCCGTGCAATTTGGTCCTCGAATTGCTGTTAATTCTGTGTGTTCGCAAAAATGTCCAATGGGGCATTATAAGGTGATTTTATTTAATTGTTTTGAAGATTATGTTACTTGCATGTAAATTCCTTTGATTATATCAATGTTTCAATCGTTTTAAACAGAATATCCAACTTGGTGGAAAAGATAAACGTTGTTGCTGGGTTTGTGTACCATGTGCAGTTGGCGAAATCCTCGATAAACATTCAGACTCCCTCAGATGTCAAAAATGTCCCTTGGGAACAGCACCAGATGGAAACCAAACAGGTAAATCTATTCATCATAGCTGATATCTCTTTTTCTTACTTATATTTATTTTTATTACTACAGATATCTTGTTTTCTGCTTATATCAATTTTCAGAGTGCTTGCGTTTGGAAATCATCTACACCCAATGGTTTGATACTCAAGCAATAGTCGCCATGACATTTGCCGTGTTTGGCTTACTAACAACCTGGTTCTCACTAGCAATATTCATGCTAAACCACAACACCCCAGTGGTAAAGTCTTCAACAAAAGAACTCTCCTATATTATTCTAATCGGTATGACCCTCAGTCATATCTCCCTCTTTCCAATGCTTGCTAAACCCACTCCCACGACGTGTGCCCTCACCCGTTTCTTACCCGGACTCAGCTTTGCGATGATCTACGCTGCTTTACTCACCAAAACTAACCGCATTGCGAGAATTCTCGCCGTTTCAAAGAAGTGCTTCCCTACCAGAAAACGACTGTTCATGTCGAGCACATCACAGGTGGTCATCACCTGCAGTTTAACAGGAATCGAGTGCATCATATCAGCATGGTTGTTGTTTTATCAACCTCCAGACATTGCCTATGCATACCAACTACACCAAACCGTCCTTGAATGCAACACTACGACCCAAGGAGTGGTGGTACCTCTTGCTTTTGACTTTGTTTTAATTCTACTGTGTACACTTTACGCTCTAAAGACACGGAACGTCCCGGAAAACTTCAACGAAGCGAAATTCATCGGTTTTGCCATGTATACCACTTGCGTCATTTGGATCGCCTTCGTCCCGATCTATTTCGGGAGTGATTCGAAAGTAATCACAATGTGTATGTGTGTCACACTCAGCGCAACTGTTACCTGGTCGTTCCTCTTCATCCCGAAATTATTCATCATAATACTACGACCAGAAAGGAATAATCGCTCCTATTTTACAACAAGTAAAAGCATTCGCTGCCATATCGGAACCAGGGTGTCTACAGCCGTCTCAAACAAAAGCTCAGTCAATTCATGGCGTGAGACATCAACTTCAACCTCACTAGCACCACCTACCCACCATATAAATGAAGTCTCGCCTAGCCACATACACGTGGAAGACAATAAACGTCCGAAAACTTTTATTGGACAAGCCAAGGCCTGTCAGACTGGATTGGAACTCTTGCAAGTCTTATTAAGCCCTCGTATGTTAATGGAAGACCTTAAGTACATTCCTGCACAGATCAGATCGGAAAAGACACGAATAATTCCACGTGTTGTCGAGGTGCCATGTTGTGAAACACCTGAATGTTGTTATAAAAAGATCACGATTGAATTACCACAATCTTCAGATGCTTAAAGTGTTCAAATCAAACGTTTCAATGAGTGCAGCAGACTCAGTAAATGAGGATAAAACCAAGGAAAATTGAGGAAAAAGGGGGCCAAACTGAGATAAAAAGATAAAATCCATATAAAACTGAGTAAAAACGAAGTAAAAACCACTTGAAAGCATTTGATTTGCCGTTGATGTCATTGAGGACCAATTAATTTTAACGAAGTCGACTCACTCGTCTAACATCATAGTGCTTCTATATTTAAACATATACATAGTTATATATTCATGCTTAAATATTACAGTGCAATGCATAGTATATTTTAAAACTATACAACGTATTTTCAAATGCCACACCGAATTATACACTTGTGTCCTTTCATTATGAATCAATCTAGCCCTTTACAATCTTTTACATATCTAGATATACATATATTTATAAGTTTTATAATATGTTCTTAGTCACTAACATATTTACTCGGATATGTTTAAAATAGCCGCACGTAAAATAGCAACATGTTTCAATAGGTTTCTGATGTGTGATTTGTAACATTAGATTAATATAATTAAAATATATATCAATTAAATCACTTTACTCGATTCTTTAACCAGATATGTATCGATTTAGTGTGGTGTATGTTTATTTCGTCACATAGAGTCATGTTCAATCAGCTTAGAACCCACATAACGATATGATTATATTTTTTAAATAGATCTTTTCAACTTTTTTTAAATCTTTTAATAATCGATCGCATTCTGTTTGTTTGAAGCCTAAAGCCGATAGAACTTGGACGTATTGCAATAAATCCCTAACAGAACAAAATGTTCCAAAAATTGATAATTATAACTATATGCTACTAAAATTCGACTAAATTTTGTGGTCAACAATAGGATTAAAACTAAACTTAACAAGATATGTTGGTAACAAGATTTTGTATATAATATTTTGTGATAGTTTCAATTTTGTTTCCTGATGTATGTGTTGAGTGTTTTTCTGATATAATTCTGATATACTCTCGTAATTCATGGACTTTGGAAGCTGGAGAAAATATGTAGCTCAATTTAGTGATTAGTTCCTGGTAAATACCATCCAGTGGTTCAAATTTAACAAACCTATGGTACTAAAATATATTTGCCTATTCATATTCGTATAGATTAGATTGAATAGAATAGTAATGATATTCTTAATGAAAGTCATTGCGCGATATGTATGTATGAGTATGTTTTTTGAGAATAGTGATATGAGGCTCATATTTATCAGGAACGATGTCTTCTACGTTCTTTTAGGATTTTAAAAAATCAACAAAATCGTAGGTTTTTTTTAGCTTGGTTGTTGCTTGCTTGAAGCTTTTCACGATTAATCTGTAAGATTTTTTTTTAAGTTTTTGGAAGTTTTGAAAGAATTTAAGAAATTTTTTTTGTTTACTTACTTCTCATTTGAAAACCAGAAAACTGATTGCCATTTTGCTGCTGCTGCTGTGCACCGAAAGGATTCGTATTCCCACCACCACCACCAGGAATATCTAAAGTGCCCCCGGCACCAGTTTGATAAGTCCCGTAACTATCCTGTGCCATTTCATGCAACTTGCTGCTGGATAATGCCCTCGGGATGGGATTGCTGGGTACGCCATGCGGTGCCAAGTGAGCAGTTTCCTCGGCCATCTGGCGCGGATCCTCCGTGGTTGGGATCTCCGAGACGAAGCCCTGATCAACGCGATAAAAGTTGATGAAGACGAAGCCACCCAAGACGATTAAGCACATCAGACCGTAACCTCGGAATGTGGCCGTGGAGCCGAACGCATTCACAAAAAGGCCACCGATCACCGCGCCGCAACCACGACCGAGGCCATGATGGATTCCCTGGAGGACGCCCTGCGCAGACGATCGTAATTGCTGCGGAGTGTTGTGGGCGATGTACGAACAGCAAGCGGCCCAAACAGCAGCGTGCGTAATACCCTGAAAGTTTCAACCAACCGGAGAATGTTCCGGGTTATTAATTCCGTCATCAAATCGTAGGATATGATCACTAACCTGCATAAATTCGAATGGTAATACCCACCAGGGATTCGACAACCATGAAATGTATAAAAATCGCAATGTGTTGCCAATCAGACCGACGCAGAGGACTTTTACGTGGCCCATTTGGCGAATCAAACGAAAGCTGAAGAAATAAGCGAAAATCTCAGAAACGTGGTTGATGACCGAAGCAACGCCGAAGAGGGTTGGGGAACCTCCGTAATCCTGGAGGTGCCAGAATAAGAACGTGAAAATCAAACCTATTCCGAAACCCATCCACCAGGCAACAAATAGGAATGATGCGCATTTGAGGTCTTTGAATTGAGCCATAACTGTCACCCATTCAGGTAATTCTCGGTTGGTTTGGGCGAAAATCTTCGATTTTGCTTCAGCTGGGGGTGCTCCAGTCCCAGTTGCTCTCGTATCGGCCAAAGATGGGAGATTAAGCTGTTGTGCCAACTGTTCCTGCATTTGATCCTCCCTGCTGAGGGCTTGGGGTGCATTTTCCACATCCTTATTCACTTGCTCCTCGGCACCTTGATCTGTATCATACTTAAAGTTGATCTGTGTTGCTGTAATCAAAGCAGCGCCCATCAAAACTGAGAAGGTTGCAAAGCAAATCGTATAGTTCTTCTCCTTCTTGTCAGGACCGCAAGGATGGTTGGGGAAGGCTGTTGAGTGGTCGAGGGCAATACCGACGAAGAACATCGCTAAACCCCAACCAAGCGAGCCGAACATTCGCTGATGACCATAGCGATCAGCGTCTTCTCCTAAGAGTGTAATCACCGCAGAGTCAGCTAACGTAATCGCTGGGGCACTGAAGAACTCGCCGATGATGACGAGTAGAAGGAGTAGGAAGAAAGCTTTTTCGATGTCTTGGGTGCGATACACAATGGAGGAGATAATGGGTTTTACCCAGCTTTGATGTTTGGGTTCTTCGTAATTGGACGCATAGTTGACATTGATTGGGGATTGACCAGCACTAAGACGTGGGCGTGCCGAACGTGGAATCCTGCTATGTCTGTTAAATACATCAGTATATCAGAATAGTACTAGATAATAAAAGTATCAGTATGAGTGTGGAGATAATAAATATAGAAAATCAAAAACTTACTGAACAAATTGTGGTTCATGTTTCAGTGGTTCCTCGATAGATCGCTTCGTCATGAAACGTGCAGTGACATCAGGAGTGGTCAGCATATAACTATCGTTTTTCGCCTGTATGCAGGACGTCGCTGGAGGTTGAATAGACCCTAGAGGAACCGTGAAAATAATCCATGCACCCAGAGAGAGTAACAGCAACATTTTGCCTTTCTGGAAGCGATCAGCTAGTGACCCCCAAAAAGGGGCTGAGAGAAACTCAACGAAAGGTCGGCAACCCACGAGGAACCCACATTGGCCAGCGTTCATTCCCATTTGCTTGAAGTAGACACCCATTAGAGGAAACAGCGAGCCGAAAGCCGAGTAGAAGCAAAAGTAGAACGATTTGACAACCAAAAGTTCCTGATCGACAGCACCCCCAAAAAGCATTTCAAGGAGATCCGATTTCCCACGAATTTTATGCGTTGCTTCTTTCGGTGCTCCATATCTGTGAATCAAACAGACTAGCATAATAAAGAAAAGATAGAAAATGCCGACAAAAGATAGAGAAAAGACAGAAACGAGCAGACAAAAGACAGAGAGATTGATTATAAGAATGATCTGAATACGGAGAAGATATCGGGGATCATACTTTTCGGGGTCGACTTCTCCCAAGTCTTCGGGATCGACCATCGGGCGGGAAGTAGCTCCTCCAACATTCTGTGGTGGCCCACTTTGGTGGTAATCACTATTGTATTCCATCTCCAAGAGGGTTTAGAACCCGCCAAAAAACCAGCGCAATCCACCCCAAACCCAACACAACCACCACCGAATTATGGAGGGACAAGCAATCGATGCAACTACCTACTGCCCGACTGTGAGAATAGACCAAGTAATGAGGAGTGGATCGATATGAAGTCAGCGCGCCGCCGCCGCCGCCATCGCCACCACCGCAACGCCGGCAGCCAACCGACACCAACAGATTCCTATTATATTTGTATCTCACGCAGTAGGGGGCAGCAGTTGATGCCGTTTTTGCAACCTCTCATCCACCTTCATTATTTCAAACGGTACAAAGTAAAACTGCGTTTACTAAAGTCTATTCCGTGTGACTACGACATTTGGGGCGACCTTCTGGCCCCTTAACGCATCCCTGACTCTTTCTGAAAGGCCACTGACTGTAACCTTGCGCCAACCTTTACCCTCAGTAATGGATGTTTCCATTGCTTCGCATTTTTGGTCCTCTGTGAATAAATCGTTTCTACACTTACACGTCAACACTCCCACAGAACAACAGAACACCACAACTGCCATAATTTCAATTTCGCCCATTTATGTCATAATTCAAAATTAGGTTCTGTTTTGTTTCTAAATTGACATGTAATGTCCGACTTAACCAATTTTCCGTCCTCACGGGTGGAATACGTAGTGTTACCACCTGATGGCGGATGGGGTTGGTGCGTCGTCTTTGTAGCATTCTGTTGGAACATGGTAACTGAGTGCACCGTATATACATTTGCCCTGTTTCTTGATGAAATGTTGAAAGATTTCGCCGTTCAGCCATCGCTCTTAATGACTGCCAGTTCATTGCAATGTGGTCTTTACTACCTCTTGGGTAAAACTACCTCTTCTTCATCTCCACTTCTTCAATGTACAAGTCTAAACTTCCAAGTCTAATCCGATTGTTTGTAGGACCATTTTCAGCAGCAGTAATCAATCGTTTTGGATTTCGTATCTCATCGGTGTGTGGAGGTTGTTTAGCCTTTGGGGGCCTACTTGCGTCTTCTTACGTGGACAACATCTACGTATTTATCACCACATACGGTGGCGTAATGGGCGCTGCATTTAGCATGAGTTACCTCAGCAACATACTGGTCGTTAGCTTCTACTTCAGTAAATACCGAGCGATTGCGACGAGCTGTGCGGTTACAGGAAGTGCAGTTGGTATGAGCATATCACCGTTCATCTTCACGATGGTCTTGTCTGATATGGATTGGCGAAAAAAGTACAAATATTTATCGGGGGCACATCTGCTTATGGTCTTTTTTGCGTTCGTCTATAAACCCATCCCACCATCAGTGATCCGTACCCGGGAAGTACCACAACACAACGCACCAAGAATTGCCGATCCATCATTGAGTGCCGATGAGAAATTCGGTCGATATATATGGGATTTTCCAACAGCCGCTGAAGCTTTAGCTAATCAAGATTATGTGATTGTTTTACGTGAGTCAGACTCACATAACAGTGACGCAACGTATCCCTCAGCTAGTCAGAGAACCTCGGTGAGAGGAGCAGGATTAGTCGGACTAAGCGAACCCACTGTCCTCATGCACACAAATAAAAAATGCTGTTGCTGCTATTGCAGATGTTTTCACATTATATGCCCATATTTACTGACTTATCATAGACCGATGTATCGCGATGACATTCTCTATCAAGGATCAACGAAACTTCTACCTCATTTTAACAGGGCTGAAACGGACGTAAGTTATTGCTGAGAAAACAGCTAAAACTGATTATATTCTGTTGCAGCTTTCGAAAGCCCTAACTCAATATCATATGAACGTAACACGAACCACGAATGCGTTGGACGTACCACAAAATGCCGATTGCTGCAATTGCTGCCCAGATTCCGTCCTACGTGTCCTCAGTTCGATGATGGATCTTTCGCTGCTCGGCTCATCCGCCTTTTTCCTATTGAGTTTCAGCGGTTTCCTTACCTACCTCGGTTTCTACATCCCTTCAGTCTATGGTATAACCCATTCCATCGTTTGTAACATCGAATACCAAGAAGCTACATACGTGATTACCGCAATCGGGGTGTCCAATGGCGTCGGACGTTTAACGTTCGGCTTTATTCCACTCATTTGTCCGAAATGTACAGCGATGTTGATCTCACAAGTGACTCTCATCCTTGCTGGTATTGCTGTTATCATTCATCCATTTTTTATCGAATATTACATTCATCTGGCTTGCGCTTCAGCATTTGGATTATTTATAGGTAAATTATTTAAAAACCGTAAAGAAATGTTTCTTAGAGGTTTTCAACTTTAAAGTCGCCAATTTATGAATATTAATGTTTTCAGCGCCATTATCATCCCTCCGGACCATCCTAATAGTTGATCTCCTTGGTTTAGAAAAACTAACGAATGCCTACGGTTTAGTTGTCCTCTTGGAAGGCATATCATCAATAATAGCATTGCCGCTCAATGCCTACCTCCACGATTTGTTCCACGATCTCAAAATACCCTTTATTTTCTCAGGGTCAGTGATTATTTTAAGCGGCCTGTTTCTTATGCCTGTTAACAGGCTTCAAAAATGGGAAAAACAGCGTAAATGATGATATGAAAGAACTGCAAATTGGTACGAAAACAAGGCGTTAATAAATTTGATAAGTTTCCTTTCGTTTTTATTTATTAATATTGTCTTAACGCTATAATTGACAAGGGGTTCAGAATAAAAAGTTTAACACTTAAAAATCAGTTAAAACTCAGTTAAAACATAAGATAATAGCGTTTACTTGTTTGCAAATCTCACAATCAGCAATTTGTGAGACACTATGTGAATTTTACTATTTCAAGTCCCGCTTGGAATGTCAACTTTTCACTTCATGTCAACTTTTCTTCATTTTTGTTTCTTCACTTTCAGTAAGTTTTTCAAAATACAGAGCAAATAGAGTTGTACCCTATGTACAAATATATCTTACAAAACATTTTCTACAAATCAATATTAATAAATAACAATAATGCATATTTCATATTTTTTGGGATTCAATAAGTACATTCTTCGCAAGCATTTGAAAAGGTACTATCGTCGTAAAACTCACAAAAGTATCGCATTTGCCTAACTATAATTACAATATATACAACATCAGTCTTGAAAGAAATTGGTTCTGCCATGCGTTTGTTAATTACGTTGAGTAGTTACATTTCGCATTGGCGTAGTATGTATAGCACACTTACTGGTTTCGTCCGACTGACTTAGGAACATACTTAGTTTGCAAAATTGCAATATGTTGGCTTTGTTTTGGATGGGATTATGTGTATTTTCTTTGTGTGTTTTTAAATTGGCACTGATTTATTTGCATTGGCATCGGCACGTCGCTTCTCCCATCGATTTACCATATGCAGGGGGTACGTAAGCACGGCTGAGAAGAGGATCAGGCTTCCGGAGAGATAGAAGGATGCGTCGAAACTGCCGGTGGCATCTTTGAAAGCACCTGCTGTTGGTGCTCCCACAGCAGCTGCAGCACCCTGGAAGAGGAGGAGAAGCCCGAATGCGTTTGTTAATTTCTCCAAACCTACCAGTTCCACGACTAGAATTGAACGTAGCGAAGCAAAGGTTGCTGGAACAAAGACGGACATGATCATATGTGGTTTGGTCCAATCTTTTTATATAAAGTAAAGCAGTTAGAATATAGGGAAGCATTCAGAAGATAGAAAATCATTCTGAATATAGGTAAGCAGGACCAAATACTTACAAATAGCAAGCCCGAACATGGCAGCATAGAAGTATTGATACTCTAAACTTCCTGAGAACCCACTAATAATCGTCACAATTCCACCAATGCTAATCGCAACATTGTTAACCATCAAAGTGTCAATTTTCGGGAAGAAACTCAGGGTCCCACACAAAATCCTACCAATTGTGTTCGTTACACCAATAGCTGAGAGTAAAAAGGTAGCTGTGTCGACATTCCATCCATAGGTGGACGTGGCACGAGCAGCAATGTACATAAACGGTACGTAGAAGCCCATCATCGTGAAAAAGCCACTCAGAGCCAATAGGATAAACGATGGGGATTTCAATAAACTAAGATCCAACATGGTAGCAAGGGTACGACGCACAGCTTCAGGGCATAGAGTGCAGGACTGACTTTCTTCAACCTCTTCTTCGATATCGGTCTTGGTAGGCAGTCGAGTCACAGATAGATGGTATTTGAGAGATGTTTGTGATTGGTACTGTGGGAGACGGTTCAAAGAAGCCCCAAAGAAGACGTCATCTCTGTACATTGGCCTACTGACATCAGCGGTTTGTCCATGGGCACGTCGTCGACCTACCTCAGAGTTGGTCCGGGATCGATGGTACGAAGGACGACGGGAAGGCACAATAATCGGGGTTGAACCTTTACCATGAGATAATAGAGGTTGACCATCTTTACCATCACGGGGTTTATCTGCATCTTTCAGGAAGGGAACGCTAAGGCGTTTTTGCATAACCGATGGAGGCGCGGCGCTGGCAGCAGCTGGTACTGTGATCGTATGGTAGACATCGGCAACTGAGGGATAATCAGCGTTATTGTTAGCACCGAGAATCTTGTTAATCGTGGTTTGACTGTGGTGTAGCGAATGATGGGAGTTGGCAATATGTTTAAGGGCATTCTCCATTTTGACTCGAGTCTGCGGAGGTAGTTTGCTAGAGTCCATGACCAATTCCTTCTTTTCGGCGTCATCGTCCGTCTTGAGGTCCTTCACTTTGGTGGGTTTTACCGGTCGGAATAACGAGCCGAAAATGACGCACGTTGCCACGATGCAGCCTTGGACGATAAGGGCCTTGCGCCAGCCCATTGCCGCAATCAGGGCGCTGCTGATAGGTGCGAATAAAAACGTGCCAATGCCGGAACCACAAACACCGATGCCGGTGGCAAGGGCACGATACTTTTCAAAGTAAAAACCGACTGTGATTACAGCTGGAACGTAAATCAATCCGAAGCCGATACCTGTAAAATAAAACAGTATTTGAGAAGCTTGAAACCATTGTTCCTGTTTAGTTTAGGGCGTTCCTCTTTAACTAGGCTCTTCTAATTGTTCTAATGGTTCTTCTGCAATCTGAAGACTCTGAATATGAATATGAATACAGGTAAGACTACAGGTTGTAGAGCTAAGAAGTTTCCAAGACATCCAGAGAATCTACAGAAGGTCCTTAATTTTGATAACTTAACCTGATGCTTCAAATTGCCTGCAATTCCCAAGACTAGACCAAACAGAGTGTCCTAGATCATAAACCGATTCTCAGAGTTTTAAGAAGTGCCTAGGAGAGTGACTATGAAGAGAAATACTAACCTCCAAGCACACCATATGAAAGATACAAGTATGAGACACTGGTAGAAAAGTAGGATAACACGAATGCAGCCACACCCAATATGCTACCAAGGATTGCTACCAAACGGAAGCCGTACCGGTTCGCCAAGGCGCTCGCAAAAGGCCCGCTCATCAGATAGAAGCCCGACATCAGCGATCCGACGAGTGTGACCTGCGAATTCGAGGCGCCAAATTCGTTGCAGATTTCCGGCAGGAACATGCCGAACGAGAAGATGATACCATCGACGACCATGTTGCAGGCGAATGAGGCGGCTACCACGACCCAACCCCAGCCGCCATCGGGTGGGACCACTACCATCGCATCCTCAGCGACCTCCGTGGCGATCTCCTCGGTCTCCGTGGGACCCGGCAACGGGGTGACGCCATTTTGTTCCCCTGCACCCACAGCAGGAGCCGCTGGTTGTGTATCCGCACCTGGCAGTAAATTATATTCGGTTTCTGTCGTATCTGGCGGAACACCATTCGGTGGCGACATGTTGATCTACAAAACAACCAAACATTTAATTAATTATACATTCCAAGGTTAGCTTAAATAGTTTGAACGATTTTATCTTTTTTTTTTTGTTAATTACAATTACAAACACACTAGTAATTTGCAAATGCCAGTTCATTACGTAGGCAAAACACGCCGGAATTAGCATTTCCTGTAGTATAGCTAAACTTGCTTTGATGATATAACGTTGATGATAGTATTATGGGTTTGAGGATCGAAGATTGAGGAATTTCCATAGATTGAAGTTCTACGAAAAAAAAAGTACCTATCTCTACGTACACAAAAAAAATACGTATACATAAATAAACGTTGAAAATACACAAATATGTCCACATTTATGACGAGTGGAAAATTTCCAACTAGATAAGCCCGTGGCATAGAAAATTGTCAACGAATATTTTGGTAAATAAAGCGAGATTTATACTTTGTTGTACGTTAGGAAATAAGTGAATGCTCTGATGACCATGTCTACGTGGTCAAGCTAAGTCAAGTGTAATTTTTTAATTACTTCACTCATAAAAGCTGTAATTATTCATAATTATAGATTGTGTGTAGTATACGTGTAGTATTAATTATGAGTTTTCTAGTATTTAACGATTTTTTAAGTAAAACTCCTGTACGTGCGTTTGACTTAGGTCGTAAACTGGTGAATGCGAGCAGAATTTTAGCGACGTATAGCTCGGAAATTAACAATCCTATTTTAACATTTCTTATTTGTTTATGTACGTATTGTTTTCACTTGAGAGTTTTTAAACCGTTGAGGGTTTTTACTTTGTGCGAAATTTGCGAATGTATTTAGCGGTCATATCGTAAATCATCTATTGCCATGAATAGTATCTCTTTTCTCTATCAAATTAGTAACTCTTCTTCTATCAAATGCAGAAGAAAAATCATTTAAATGTTTATTAGTTAAACCGGAAAATAAAAATTTCTACAACTCGTGCAAGATCTGAAGTTTGAAAAGTAATAAAATTAAATAATTTTGAATGGTTACATAATTATAAATAATTTCATCCGAAAGAGGAACTCTTGCCATGAAAAGTATGTAATAGAGAAATAAAAGTAAGGCGAAATCATTTTCTTTTAATATCAGGATGTGCCATGATCATGAATCTCGAGGTGGACCATTACCATTATATGTAACTAGAAGACTACGATAATAGACAATCCAAATTTTGATGGCATTGTGAAATTTAAACCTAAAGATGCTTGATCCACAGGAGTGGCAGGCAATTTATCAGGAATAAATCTAGGATTTCTCAAGTATAATAACTTCTAATATTCACTCACATATCTAATTTTTAATACCATAAGCCTATTGATTCAGCCTTAAAATCAGTCACAGTTATTACTGATTTACATATCCATTTATACAATAATATATTTCGTTTTACTTCAGTCAAAAATACACTCGTCTTTTTTAGCATATATATATCGCAAAAAACTTCGAGCTGCTTTCTTTACCAGCCTAGAAAATGTTTGTTTTTCTGCTGTGTTTGTCAACTCACAATCAGGCTCTTCTCGGTGTGTTTGTCACCCGTATCCTGTACGTCTCATTGTCAGTCGGGCTGCTTTTCTGAGCCGCTTTTGAGCACGACCCAGAAAAATGCAGACAAGCCGCGGAATGCCAGCCACTGCTTCTACTTGCTTGCGTGTTCATGCACTACAAGGGGCGGGATAAATTTAGAAATTTTCGATGATTTGCTAGGCGGGACATGGCGCAGCACGTGCAAGCCACTGCGCAGGATGCGCTTACAGCTACCAGTTTCCCGCGTGGTTCACTAACCCTTTTGGCATGTTATGCAACCCACATGTATATACGTATACGTACATATACATACTTACAAATACACAAATGCAGATACACTTATACGCGCACAAACACACACACACACACACACACACACATCTACACATACACACAGAGAGAGAAAGACGCATACACGAAAGAGGCCCAAGCAGACAGGTGCATTCATGAAAACAAATACAAGCTGCCGTGTGCAAGACCAGTTTTCACCTACAAATTCGATGAAATTGCAAGTACAACTTTAATACGTGTATACAAGTGTCTTAAGGTGGTTGGTGACTTAAGTCATTTGCGTTTTATACCAGTTTGGTCTGCTGTCGCCATGTATTATTAATGCGTAGAATTTACGCAACATTTTAAACCATCGCGCTGTCCTCAGCGCATGTTGCCCACTTCCAACAGGCGTATACAAATTCTGACGTTGCAATTAATAAACAAATGCGCATAGTTCGCACTAAAAACACCATATTTCCTTTCAAACTCAAATTCCTCCCGACACGTGTTTTGTTAAAACTTTTTTCTACCATCAATTTTTTCTTCTTCTATCAATTACTATAAGTTATTAGTAATTACTATAAATACTATAAGTCTCACATAATTGTTTTGCCAGAGCGAGAAACTCTTCTTCTATCAAATGCAGAAGAAAAAAATATTAAAATGTTCATAATTTGAGCTGGAAAATCAGATTTTCTACAACATTTGCAAGATCTGAATTTTGAAAAATAAATAAAATTCTTTAAATTTGAAGGGTTGTAACAACATTACTATAAGTTTTACATGATTACAGATTGGCTCATCAGAAAAAGAATCTCTTTTTCTTTCAAATACTGGAGAAAATTCATTAAAATTTCCATAAACTTCAGTTTTTCAAAAACTAAATTTTGAATTATAATACAATTAATTAAATTTGAAGAGTTGTAGCAACATTTCTATTAGCCTTACATAGTTATGGATAATTTCATCAGAAAGAGAAACTGTTCATCTACTAAATGCAGCAAAAAATAATTTTAAAAAATCAGAGTTTGTTAAAAATCCTTATAATTTGCCCTACAAATTTCCTATTTCCCCTCAGACTTAAATTTCACGCAGCACGTGTTTAAAAACCGTTTTAAAACCATCCATTTTTACGTAAATTATTTAATTGTATTATATAATTTGTTCTCGTTTCAAGTTATCAGCTAAAAAATGATAACACTATCATAAAACGCTTGTGAAATCCCGCAAACAACCTTCAAAAACCAGTAGTTTCACGAAATCTCACAAACAGTCGGTTTTGCGATAAATTTATTTATTTAGCAGACCTTAGAAATAAAATACAATTTTTAAATCTAATCTACGTAATATCTACTTAATTTTTTTATGGCTCGGACGAAAATAATAAATATTTATGACAGGAACCGGTCGGCAATCGTGTATTGTAAATTCCAATCCATTAGAAGTTAACGCAGTTCATTTTTAAAGAGATTTATGTCTATTTTTTACATTCTTAAAAGTTTGAATCGTGTTAAGATTCAAAATCCAACTAAAATTTAATGCGATTGATCATAGTAATGCTAAGAGATCGAAATTCTAGAAGTATGTGTGTTGTTTGACTGATTTTTTGACACAATTTCAATGCAAATATTGATTTAAACTGTGTTTGGTTCAGGGATATCGGTTGGCTCAGAAGCACGTGTTTAATTTACCAAGTTTAGAGCAGATTTTTGAAAATTTTTAAAATGTATCAATTTTGAAGAGTTGTAGCATCATTACTAGAAGTCTTACAGACTTATGAATAGATACATCCGAAAGAGAAACTCTTCTTCTATCAAATGAAGAAGAAAAAGCAGTAAGATGTTGAATACTTAAGCCGGAAAATCAGATTTTCTTCAACTTTTGCAAGATCTGAATTTTGAAAAATAATAAAATTCATCAACTTTGAAGAGTTATAGCGAAACTTCTATCTGTATTACATAATTTTAGATAACTTCATTCGGAAGGGAATCTGCTATTCTATCAAAAGCAGAAGAAAAATCATTAACATCTTCATTACTTAAGCCGGAAAATTTGATTTTCGACAACTTTTTCACAATAGGAATTTTGATAAACAAGAGAAATTCATCAACTTTGAATAGTTATAACAACATTACTATAAGTCTTACATTATTTTCGATAGTATGATCTGAATGGGAAACTCTTCTTCTATATCCGTTACTTGTGTCGGAAAATCATTTTTTAACTTAAATTCAATGCGATTGATAACAGTAATGTCAAGAGATCGTAAATCTAGAAGTTTTTGTATTGTTTGACTGATTTTTTGACACAATTTGAGTGCAAATATTGACTTAAACTGCGTTTAGGTTCAGGGGTATGGGTTGGCGCCAAAAGCACGCATGAATTTACCGATTTTCGAGCAGATGCTAAACTAATAGGCACCCTCGGTATCATCACGTATTCTTGGAATTAGGGATCTCAAAATTTAGGGTGCCTAATACCCAATACCAGCGTGGTTTAAACCAAAATGTATTTCCTCAAAAGAAGAAAGCCATAGACAACGTAGACTAAGTCACGTCGTCACTATTTTGATATTTTTAGATCTCGAAATTAAATAGCTAGAAAACTCTATAAATTCTATAAATGTTGATACTTTTTAAGCTTTTAAAAAAGCTTTATCATTTTTTGGTTGCTTTAAGCTTTGTTTAAAGGTAGTTTTGCCAATTTTTCGCTCTAAAACTTGTTGAATTTAAACTTGGAGACTTACCTTAAATATAGGAAGTTAATGTAGAAATATTTTTAGGAAAGCTATCGCAGATAATCCAGTTCGAGTTATCCGGTAGATGTTGCGATGCACGATTGACGATGGCGTTGGTAGCGTTTTGCGCTGAGACGATACAACTCCCAACCAGTGCCAGCTACTTAAGCTACCAGCTACTCAATAGCTCAACGCACGAGCGAACCAAACTTGCGTGCATTTAGCGCGGGACTGGTTTGAGTTGAAACTTTGAAACTCGGAAAAGGTTACTAACTATATCGGCGAACAGCTCAGTCGTTGGCGTGTGGCGTGTGGCCTGAGTATTGAGTTTGCCACTGACTTTTCCCCCTCCGAGTGTTGTTAGGTTGGCCACCACACACTTATTTACTTACACATACACACGCCAAACTCACTCACTCACTCGCACAATTTTCGAAATTCCAGCTTGACGTCGCTTCGTTTCGCTCACAGCGAAAACAGAATGAACGCATATTTGTACGAGTATGCTGATGTTTTAATTGTTTCCTTCAAAAGCGCAGTGCGCATGTCAACATGCATTATGCGACAGCCGACGCCGCTTATCACGGCTTATCACAGTGTCAAGGGGCGTTCTGTGGGGAAGGGAAGGCTACCCAGAACCGTTTGTTGACCGATCCATTCTGTACATACTATCCCTACCATTCAATAGTGACGATAAATAACCTAATGTTACTTTAATTGCATCAAACATATTCATTAATTTTGAAGAGTTGTAACAATTTTTCTATAAATCTTACATAATTGTGGATTGTTTCATGCGAGGCAGAATCTATTGCCTTATCAAATACAGAAGAAAGATTATTAAAATGTTCATGGATTAAGTCGGAAAATAAGATTTTCTACAACCTTTCGAAATTATGAATTTTTAATTTTTTTAAAACTGTGAAGAGTTGTAGCAACATTTCTATAAATCTTACATAATTATGGATTATACCTTTCGAAATAACAACTCATCTTCTATCAAATGCTAAAGAAAAATCATTAAAATGATTATAAATGACAAGTCGGAAAAGCAGATTTTCTACAACTTTTCCAAAATATGAATTTTTCAAAACACCAAAATGTATGAAATTTAAAGAGTTATTGCAACATTCCTATAAGTCTTATAACAATATGAATAGATTCATCTGGAAGAGAAACTCTTCTTCTATTAAATACAGAACCAAAATCAGTAAAATGTCAAATACTTAAACCGGAAAATCAGATTTTCAACAACTCCTTTATAATCTGAATTTTCAAATATAATCAATTTTATTAATTTTGAAGAGTTGTAGCAACATGACTGTACTGATAATAATACTTATGATGCTACAATACAAATACTAAATAACTTAATGATACTTTAACTATATTAGACTTATATAAATTTGTTTTTAGCCACAATTTAAGCCACTTCAAACTACGATTTGATTTTGTACATCAAACCAATTTCAGATTGTCTCGCCAAACATTATGCTATTCTATTTTCGCCTGCATTGTATTTTAATTATGTTCAAATTAGCATAAATGTCAATGTGTGGGCAATTCCTTTGACCTACAAAGTATTAATAACATTAACATAGGAAATTGATAGGTGGAAGAAACTGCGCCTTCCGAGTGCTAAACACATGGCTTAAGATATTGCAATTTATGCTTAATTATTCAGTGTGAATTAGAGTTATCTGTTTAATAAGCTACGTATATTCAATATTGATACTATTAAAACGTCCGCGAAACTTTCATCATCTCGTAGATGATGTGAGGCGAGATAATAATTAATTGCGCGCGTTGATTACAGATATTACACACATTACGCGTAAATCAAATAGCAACTAAATAGCAGTTAAATTCAGTTATGTAATGCGAAATCACATCGTAAACAACAAATTTTCATGAAATTTACTTTGTGCCGAAATGACGCGTGGAAATGTGGAAAAAAACACTTGAAAAACACGATTGTTCCAATGAATTTTATTAGTTTCACTGAAATTTAATACCTTCTTGACTGGCTGTATTATCCTATAACGCTTACTGATAGTTAGTGGGATAGTTTAGTGGGAATGTTAGTAATACTCATGATATAGGCTGGAAAAGGGGATTTTCGAAAGGCGTTGAAATATTATAAAGTTAATAATATTTTATCAACTTTAAAGGGTTGTAAAGGCATTACTATAAGTGTGACGTAATTCTGGATAGTGTCATATGAAATAGAAGCACTTCTTCTATAAAATGCTGAAGAAAATACATTAAAATGTTTCTTGAAAATCAGATTTTCTACAACTTTACAAAACATAACTACAAGTTTCACATAATTCCGGATTTTTTTTTAAAGAAAGAGGAATTTTTTATCTATCAACTAAACAATTAGCAACTAAATAGCACTTAAATACAGTTATGTGACGCGACAAGCAACAAATTTTCATGAAATTAACGTTTTTGTTGAAATAACGCGTAGAAAAGTGGAAAATACCCATAAATAACATTTGTTTCAATGAAATTGAGTAGTTTCATTGAAATGCAAAACATTTTTGACTGTCTGGACTGTGCCGTTTACTGAGAATGTTGGTAATTTTCATTATTTTGGCTGGAAAATCCGATTTTTCAAAGTCGTGGAAAAATTGCACGAAAGAGATACCAATTGTCAAGGAAATCAAGGAGAAAAGGCAACATTTCTAGAAGTTTGAGATAATTCTGTATAGTTTCTACCAAAATAGAAAGTGATCTTCTATCAGATTCTGCAGAAAAATCATTAAAATGTTCATTACTTAACCCGGAAAATCAGATTTTCTACAACTTTTTCAAAATCCAAATTTTGAAAAATAATAGAATTCATTAACTTCGCAGAGTTGTAGCAACAGTTGTATCAGTATTACATAATTATGAATAGTTACATTCGAAAGACAAACTCTTCTTCTATCACATGCCAAAGAAAATGCACTCAAATATTCATTACTTAAGACGGAAAATTAGATTTTCTATAACTTTTGCAAAGTAGGAATTTAGAAAAATAAAAAAAAATTCAACAAGACGGACTCTGTACAAAACTGTTTGCGAAATAAGCTGGTAAACAATTTTCATGAAATTTACTTTTTGAAGAAATAACGCGAGGAAACATTAAAAAGACCATTAGACAAAAAAATACCATTATTCACTGAACGTTTCATGGAAATTGAATACCTTTCTGACTGCCCAAACTGCCCTATGACTTTTACTGTTTGTTTACTGCGAATGTTAGTGACATTCTATTTTAATTTATTTAAAAATAAACTTGTTAATGGTATATGCATTTATAAATTTACCGAAACTAGGAGTAACCTTGACATATTATTATTTTTTCTCTACTAACACACACGAAATGATGCTGAACATTTTGTTGTTCTTGTTTAAATGCGGTATTTTCGCATTTAGGGCATGATAACAGCTGATAATTGTTATTACGGTTGTTACATACGCGTAGAAAGTTCACAAAAGTTATCAATATACATGATTGCCGCAAAATACAAATAACGTTGAATAATATTTCCATGTCATATCTGTTAAGAGTTAAGAAGTTCATCATTACAGATCAGGGGCATTAATCATATTGGGCAAAAATCTCCAAGTTTTTAATATTTTAATGTAAAGTGAAGTAAATAGTTTAATAAAGTAATAAAAGTCTACGTGTTTCTATGCAATATGTCTAGATATTAAATTTTACGTCCATGATTAGATAACATAGCAACAAAAACTAACAATAAAAATTATTTAGCATGAAAGCCATATAAAATCGTATAAGATCGTATAAAAGTACTAATTAATTCAAGCATACTCGTGGCTTATTAAAACCAACTTTAGAATGCAGGTATTTCGAGTTTGTGTCATTGTTTGTTCGAGTTCAAAAGCAGACATTGTAGGTGCAAGATATATTTTTAACTTTGAGGAGTTGTAGCATCATTATTATAAGTCTTACATAATTATAGATAGATTAATCTGAAAGAAAATCTCTTTTTCTCTCAAATACAGAAGAAAAATCATTAAAATCTTCATTACTTAGTAGAAAAAGCCGATTTTTCATAAGTTTTTCAAAATCTGAATTTTGAATAATAATAAAATTCATTAACTTTTATGTGATGTAATAACATTAATATAAGCCCAACGTAATTCTGGATAGTATCATCCTAATGAAAAACTCTTCTTCTTTCATAAACAGAAGAAAAGTCATTAAAATGTTCATTACTTTAGCCGGAAAATCTAATTTTCCATAACTTGTTCTTAATCTTAATTTTGAAAAATAATAAAATTTATTAACTTTGAGGAGTTGTAGTTTCATTACTGAAAGTCTTATATTGTTATAGATGATTTCACCCCAAAGAAAAACTCTTCTTCTCTGAAATACAGAAGAAAAATTATTAAAATCTTCATTACTTAAGTCGAAAAATGATATTTTCTAGAATTTTGTCATAATCTGAATTTTGAAAAATGATAAAATGCATTCACTTTGTCTAGCAACATTACTATTAATCTTGCATAATTATGAATAATTTTATTTTCAAATACAGAAGAAAGATTATCAAAATGTTTATTACTTAAGCCGGAAAATCAAATTTTCTAAACTTTTGTCAATAATCTGAATACTCGTAGCTTATCAAAACCAATTTTAGAATGCAGGTATTTCGTGTTTGCGATGTTGCTTGTTCGAGTTCAAAAACAGACATTGTAGCTGCAAATTATATTTTTAAGCATAAAGAAAGTTCGAAGGACGCAAGAACAAAGCAAGGCCAATTTCCAAGTATAGAATTCCTCAATAATCACAAGATATGTGTGCGTTATCGTCAAGTATTTCTCCCGCAACTCTCTCTATTTTTTTTACTACATACTTGAATCAACAATCGACAATGGTGTAATAAAATAACATCAATTAATTGATTATACTGTTACTGGGTAAGATTGGTAATGAATAAGGTGAGATGTTCGATTTGGAATCTTGATAGAACTGGAATTTGTTAGTTAATCAAGTGATTTCGCATTGCAAATGACTGCAATCACAGAACAACATTACGATTATGATAATTTTAATTTGAATAGTTGTCGTTTTTTTGTAGTTGTTGAAAGTGGAGTAAATATCACACCACCTGTAATTAGAGTTCATTCATATGAATTTGAAATTCCTATCCTAATGTTTCCACTTCCTGTTGAGATTATTTATCATTTATCTCAATAACATGAAATGATATGCTTATCTC
>WSZQ02107626.1:2176-16132 GCA_019419845.2 Weissflogia rhopalogaster
AAAAAGTTTTACAATTCCACCTTCTTTTCGAAAGGTTTAAAACAATTACAAAAGAAATGGACGACCTGAAATGAGATAAGGTAACGTTGTTTCGCTTATTGTGCTTCTTGTTTGGTTTCACGTCATTGTTTTGCATTGCATTTTCGCCCTGAAAGCTTTCAAACAATTGGAGCTGAATAGAAAATTAAATGAGAGCGACAAATAGAAATGCGTTCCATGTTTTTTGAAAATGTCTCTACACGATTGTTGGTTAATTGCAAATAACTTTACGCTATCGATATGTTTGCATAATATTTTGGTATTGTTCGGGCGTTAATGCTTCATTAATCAAATAATTTGAACAAGCCTAATGATCTCGATAAAATAGGATTATTTTCCGATTTATTCGATGTCATTAAAAGTTTGTTTCAATAATTAACTGGCCACGGTTTAATTGAATTGTATTTCGGTAGGAGGAAATGCAGTAGGTAATGTGAAGGGTGAATGTTCGGTTTTAGCTAACCTAACTTATGGATCGTTAAAAATGTCAAAAATGAATTTATGGCCAACGAGGGAAGTTTTAGCGATATAATGAACTCATTAGATGTTCGCCTGGTGTGTTTAAGTGTTGGTAGATCGCTTTTTTAAAGGTCGGTACGTAAAACACATTCGGATGTGGAGGGTTTCAAGGGTAACTACCGTTCTAATATCAATAAAGTAAAAATTCCAACTCCATTAACTCACGCCCGATGCCTCTGATGTTGGAGGCTCGGGGTTATCGCTTTCTCATTTTCGACGCGAGTGCCCATTCACAGCCCCTTCCCGACATGACTCCGTTTTTTATACTCTTTTCTTTGCGCGCCAGTTTTTCCAAATTAAAATTTAATAAGCTTTTGCCAACCCTACCGGCCCCTCCACCAGCCATCCACCGAGCTAATAACATCGAACACTTGAGAGTTCCGGCGTCGTGCGTCTGGCTTTTCAGAAACTTTCGAAAATCACATTAATTGGGCCCCAAACCCACCCGCTTGACTGCACCATCTAGCTCATGCTATTTATAGAATTGCGTCGAATAGATTGGGCGTGCATGGGGTGGTTTGACGACGGAGGTGGTTGCTCGTAGGTATATCAAGATTAAAATAATATTACCGTCGATTTGATTGGGGCGCAATAAAATCGACGTTTGTTGCACCGGCCCGCGGAGTTGGCCCAGGTTCGGGGCCGGCGTGCTTCATTATCCGATTTAATAAAAGCAAATTGTGTTGTGGTCCCCGATAGGATTTCGTTTCCAGACACGTATCGGATGGATTTTCTTCGCGGCGGCGAAGCGCCCCCACAGTGCTATTTGCACGTTGTGGTCGGCTTCGTGCAGAAGGACCATTATCAACCGAGCGTCTGGGGACGCCTGTGCTAAGGGTCTCAAGTCCTTGCAAACAATCCTGCCTTCGGTTTTCTTGCACCAGCCAACCACATCGCAATCGTATAAAGTGGAGCAACATATGAACAAAAATAATCAAAATGTAGTTTTGCAAAGTTTCAGGACTTCCCGGGGAGAGCTCTGATGTTATATCTGATTGGAATTAATTCGAACTATACAAATTTTCATTTTCATTGTTTCATTTTCCTTTCTCACTTCCCTAAGCTCAACTAATAATACTAACAAAGTTATAAGAAGATAAACTAAGCTAAATTCTGGCTTCTTAAGCATTTAAACCAATCTAATCAGTACAAACTCAAGTTATGCTAGCCTAGATCTGGCTAAACATGGTTGCATAATCCAATGAAATATGTGCAACTTTAACCTTCAAATAGAACATTAGCTAGTCTCAAATATACTAACCGGTTCTAATCATAATATGAGGAAGCGCTGGAGACCTGGGACCATGATTATCTAACCTAACCTAACAAAATCCGAACGCAAGTGACAGTGACAGATTAGATAGTTAACAGTAGCAGTGCAGACAAACGGGATGAGACCCAATTATATTGCCGCCAGAAAACTTAATGTGGCTGATAAAAGACTGATAGCCAGAGTAGGGTGTGGATCGTAAGAGAGGGAAGATCGGAAGATGGAAGGTGCGGATGAGAGAAGAATATGTCAAATGTGTCCTGTGTGAAAGGGGGACAGATTCCTGGGAGCATGTGGGGAGTGATTGTATAGGAATGAAAGAGGGGTGGACACACCATAACTATGGAAAGGGGATGGTAATTTTGAGTAAGTCTTAATAAAGTAGAAGCAATCAGGCCGACTGTACTCTCTTGTAATACATGTACTTATAGAATACGTTTGTAATTTTAATAATTATTAGTTTGTAATTTTGTAATGTAATAGGGCAGAATTATTGTTTGAAGTATGTCGAATATAGGTCCATATATATATATATATAGTTGACAGTTCATCCTTGTTCAATTTCAATGAAATATATATTCCGACCTTGGTCTAGTATGGTCGAACCAGACCTGAGGAACTTACAGTTCCACATATCATTAAATAAAATACTGTATAAAATGATCATAAACCTTAATAAAAACTATATTTCAACCATTTTAAAAGAATTTCTCCGGAATGTCTATATGTACATACAAGTTGCAATATCATTTGACCAATCAACGATATGCTCGGGGGAAGCGCCTTTTCTCGAGTAGGCAACCAACGCAAAATACAACTCCTGGAAAAGCAGAAATGCAAAAAATGACAAAAAAGAAGTTTCGCAAGCGAGTAGCTAGCGAGCACGAGGCTGAACGTCAAAGGAGGACGATGACGCGCTTTGAGCAAAAACCTAGTTTCTTATTTTCTTCGCAGCTAGTGGGCTGCGCGAAGTCGGTCTCGCGAGACCCAAGAGAGGCCGTGAACGTATATATGAAAGTCGAAATCGACGAGCAAGACGCAGGGCGTCGATTCTACGAATGTGTGCACGCGAATCGAGACCCTTGCTATCGGAGATCGTGGAAAAGCATGCCAGAGAACTGCGAGCGGCGCGCCGGATTAATCGGTGCTTACTGCACCTGGAGCGCATAAGCCCTGGAGAGGCTGCTCTCAAAGAGGAAACCTCCTCCTTTGCTTATCGACGCTTTTTATTAGCGTTCTTTTCCGAAGCCAATTTAGTTTTAGATTGGTTACGGCGAGCGTTCTCCACTTTTTACTGGAGGTAGACCAATATAACACTGTAAGACTTCAATGGATGTGAGTTGAGGTTAAGTAGGGTCAGTTTAAATTGGGTTTTATTTATTTTGTGGTTTTCCGATAATCAATCATTGGTTTATTCATTGGAGAGTTTAGGTTTTGTGACCTGAAAGAGGGCTAAGTTTACTTTACTATTTGGGGATCTGTAATCTCAGAACAGAGCAGGTTAGGATAGGTTGTGGTTGCTTAGGTTTTCATGGTTTAGGTCATTATGAGTTTACTAAAGAACTTGGGTAGATATGCTAAGAATATATCCTGTTATCTGCGACAACACGAGTTAGACGAAGATTAGATTAGGATATCATGGTTCCGGGACTCTGGCGTTTCTTCAGGTAAGGGTAAGAATCAGTTAATATATTTGAGGTTAGCTTATATTGGATTTCAGTTAAAGTAGTTAAAGTAGTTTTGTGCTAATTTTGTGCCAATTGGTTAGGATAGTTTAGATTTTGAGATCTCAGAGTGGGTTTAGTGTGATTTACTATCTTCAGTTAGATAATAAGTTCCTAATAAGTTCCTATTTGGGGATCCTAGTTCTGCAAGGTCAGCACAGGTTGAAGTAGTTATAATTGATTAGGTTATCATGGTTTAGGTTATTCCGAGTTTACTTAAGAATTCGGGTGGATTTTCTCATCACATGCTATTTGTTACCAAATACCATAATTGGGTAAAAAGAAGTAGAAAATAATTTTGTTACATTGTTGCATTACTGCACAATCTTCAAATATTAACCTAACCTAATTTAAGTTACTATCCCAAAATTTCTGGAATATAGACTTTAAATGATGATTATCAAAATATTGGTGTATCTTGAGTTGATCTATCACTTGCAATTGTATTTTGTAAAATAACTAAAAGAACAATTCAATTAGAGAGCCGACTTATCATAGTTTAATCTAAATTAACTTAAGTTTATTATAATGTTAAATATCGTGAGCAACCCAACATACATCAATATTTACTAGTTGCCTAGTTTCTCTTTTATTTAACAGATTCGTCAATACGAAATTTTAATTTATATCTTAATTTAATATAATTTAACATATAAATGTGTAAAAAAAGGTAAATTTTAAAGACGTAGAAAAAAAAAACAATTTGTCATGGATGAATATAAAAACTACATCGAATAGTTGTCGCATGTAGTAGTTCTCGAGTCGATATAGAGTCGAAATACATCGCCGGGATGACATTCAGTGCGTCCCTTTTTTCGGGTGCGGCAGGTTCGTGTGGCGGCGGGCACGACACGGCGCGGCGTGACGGTGCGGTGGTTTGCTCGGTCGGTTGCACCCCATTGCGTCGCAATGGGATAGAATCGAAGTCGTCCCGGCGCGCCCTTTAATGCATTCATAACTTCCGATATCGGCTGTGTCTTTCCCATTCGCTCTGCTCGTATGCGCGATGCGAGTAAATCTTCAACTTTACCACACACGCACGCATACTCTTCTTTCGCCAGCATCAAACATCGACATTCGACAACGACCATGACGGCGGCACAGTGGAGAGCGAAGAGACGGCTGTGGAGGCAGCGGATACCGTCGGGGACGATTGTCCTCGATTTACATTTTTATTCGATTTAAATGCAACACACGAGCGACGCAGGATTCTGAATTTTTCCGCGATGATATTTTTTACTGTTTCGGTCTTCGGGAGCGCTTCCTTCATATTGACGGCGATGGCGGTGGCAGTGGCGGTTGGTCGTCGTGGTGCAAGCGTTCGTGTAAGCCTGACCGGCCGCTGCCGCCACCGCAGCCACCGCAGCCATCGTCTAAGTCGGACGTGTAATGTGTGCGGTTTAGAGCGGCCGCGTCGAGCAAAGCTCCAACTGCAATAACATTCAATAATATTCCACGTATCCACGAGTTTCGTGGCGATTTAGCTGACCCGGAATGGGGCTGTTTCGGTTACTTACTTCGGTCACGAGCTGAATGTAAACCGTAAAGTTCTTATTGTTATATGCATCCTGCGAAGGTTATTCTTGTTGGGTCGCTAAACTTCTCGATACATGGACTACGATTTTTCAACATACATCTGTCTATGAGCTGAGCAAATACACTCGCAAAACAAATTTTATTAAGTAAACTCATAAACTATACGATTTTCTTCTAAAAATAACATCGCAACATTTTTCGACATATTTTAGGACTAAGTTACCTGTTAACAATGTTAGCACTTGATTTTTATAAAACTAAAGTTAGGACCAGTATTTGATTAAACCAGTTTTAATTTATTCACTCGTTCGATGATTATTTTACAAACAGAACGAGTATTTGTGTTAGAATGAACGTTGGATTATATGTTTTATAAGATATATTAGGTTACTATAAATTTCAATGAATATGAATATATACTCATGTGATTCTATCGCAGAAGACAACGTAAAGCAAATCATAAAAGCTTGATGTACATTTCCGAATTTGGAAATATCCAAAATTTCCCGCTATATTTAATAAAGCATATATTTATTCATAATTGTTTCTTTTCCGATTCTACGAATAAGAAATAAGTTAATGCGTTCTTTTAAGTTATGAGAATATGTTGTGACCAAGTTATGAACTAGAATCAGTTTGATTTTAGAAATTTCCTCTTATTTTTGAAGATTATTAATACTCCCAGCCCATATTCAAAGCCTCGGTAGCAGGGCTAATAACAATAACATAGACGTTAAACATTTTCACATCAGTCGTATTGCTTTGAATCAACAAGGTACATCTTTCTAATCATAGATAAATAGTCTTATATATCGTAAATGTGAGAAATCATACGGTTTTTAGTCGATGTCAAATTGAATTAAAAAATACATTCGATTATATATGAATATTATTAATTAATTAATTGATGAAAATAATATAATTACATTCAAGTTGGGTTTTCTACTTGTTATAGCTTTGCTACGCTTTTCGGTCTATTGCTGCTCGACAATGTTTGGTGCTAAAATGCTTTTTCGACAATATGTGCCCGATATTTTGAGTTTGGGAAAAAGTATTCGGGCAAATTACCGAGTATCCTGTTTTACTCTGAATATTAACTACGCGGTGGTGATCTTTAAACAGAAGAGTAAGGGACCACCAAGAAATAGTGAAGAAGTTATTTAGCGAGTCCTTTAGGCATAGTCTGACGAAATTCGTTCGAAAGGCAAGTTAGAAATAAACAAAACCAGTGACCACAGTTTGGAAATTATAGAAAACGCTTACAATTAAGTCCCTATCGTTTACATGTTCTAAGAGATACAACGAAGATGTGAGATTGTATTTCTAACTGTTGCTCTTTAAGGCCACGTATTAATTGTCGTTATAAGTTACATAAGAGAATTACTAAAGAGCTTTAAAACCAAGATATTAATTAATGGTTGCTCGGGATATTTTGAAAAATATACAACCTTAGACAAATAAGATTTATTTTAATAACTCGCAGTGACTTCTTCCATTCAGGTAGAATTACAATAATTGTAACTGATTTAAGTCGATGGAAGGACTTTCAATCAGTTGGATGATTAAACCTACTTCTGAATGACTCAAAAAGTAAATACAACTTGTTTACTTCAATTTATTTTTTGCCTATATAAAAATGAATTAAGTCCAGTTTCTTTCCGACTAATTTTATTATAATATCAATATCCATAATCAAAAGCAATAAAAACCACACCATGAAAGCTAACATAAAACACACGGAAGTATACGCAAAAAAATCATGTCCTGATCCCATGTGGCGTGTTGAAAGAGGATCATATTTAAAATCGGCTCATCCAGTCATTGCAACAGAGTTGCGTATAAATTGCGACAATATTTACACACATACACTGTTCCTTCCATCGCTTCCATCACTTCAATCACTTCCATCACTTTACCCCACTCGCATATGTTGTACCAGTACTACGCACGGTAACTGGCTGCGAAAATTTATTTACCAAAAAGACAACATTCTATCCAAGCTCGCACCCTCGCACCATACAAAAACCATAAAAAATCGCGCATGATGTTCGGTTATTGGTCGTAAAACACTGTATATCACCTCGGTATGTGCATATGTTCTTTTTCGTCTTCTTCTGCCTTTCAAAGGCGTACAAAACATGCAGAATCAAGAAACGCATAGAATATTCTACGAGACAGAGAGCGACACCAATGGCGGCGGTTTTCATTTAGATGCAAAATGTCGGACTAAAATTTAAATCGCTGCAGCGGCGGCCGTCGGTTTCTTATGCGTTCTGCATGCCAGCGTGAATATCAAATTCAGTTTCCGAGTGAACGCACTCGAGGTTACTTATGCTTTTTTTACGCGCTGAATATTTTAATAAAGTTGCCGAACTTTGGGCTGCACTCTATCGGCAAACACGTGTCGTCGAAACTTGTAGTGTCCCTTACTTAAACCAAATTATGATTCTGTTCCTGCATGTTATTTTGTTAGTTTATTAGAAACCACCTTGCTTAACTTCAATTGAAGCTAAGTTAGCTTATATAGTGCATAGAACTAATTAAAATTTAATTAAAGTTTAGAACTTTCAAATGGAATGTCTCAATCGTCTTAGATCTGAATTAACATTTTTTGTACGAGTAGTACGTTAATAGAAATAATTTCTCTTAACGGAATTTTCAAGGTTTTGCCAAAAAATCAAGATTAAGTTCCGTGCAGCATATTTGAGATTTTCCGATCCTTGTATAGCCTGTTACATTATTATATTAAAGCATCAGATAGAAGAAGAGTTGTTTTTAAATTGGCGTCAATTTCAAATTCATATAACAATTACATCACGAGATAAACAACTATCGATAAATTTGAAAAATTGCTGTTTCGTCCATATACATACATGTAAGTTCCGTCGAACATATTTGCGATTTTCGGAAACTTGTATATTCCGTTACATTGTTATAATAACGCATCAGATAGAAGACGAGTTGCTAATTAAAATGCCGCCAATTCCAAATTCTTATCAAAATTATGTCGCGAGATAAACAACTATCGAATAATTTGAAAAATTGCTGTTTCGCCCATATTCCGCCATGCAAGTTCCGTCGAACATATTTCAGATTTTCGGACACTTGTATAACCTGTTATATTATTATATGAATGCACCAGATAGAAGAAGACTTGCTAATTAAAATGCCGTCAATTCCAAATTCTTATCAAAATTATGTCACGAGATAAACAACTGTATATCCTATTACATTATTATATTAACACACCAGATAGAAGAAGAGTTGCATATCAAAATGCCGTCAATTCCAAATTCATATCACAATTACGTCGCGAGATAACGCTCTATCAAAATTTTGTGACAAAACTTTGAAATTATTTTTAGGTCAAATGGCTCAAAATAGTAAAAAATCCTGTTAACAGAAATTATTTGAGTATATACACGTACAAATATTGTCATTTAAATCTGAAGCAGGCAACTGAGACACTTCCCTTGTTAGAGAAGTCAAAACAAATGTTCAATTGGTTGCCTAGCGATAAATAAATCGCCGACTCCAGGGCTTGTGTTGACTACTAAAAATAATTTTAAACAAGGAATTAAATAAAGCAGTCAAGTGGAAACAAAAATATACAAACAACCATATTGAAACTACAAATCAATTATAGATTTATAAAAACAGTTACTAAAAATCTGTATGAATCCAGTTTTTATCCCAATTTTTTACTCGAACATTATGAAAACATTATTGGTGCAGCTTTGGTTACAAATATTAGTTAAACCTGGGTCATATGCCGGTATTAGCGGCGCAAACGTACGTCCGGTGCAATTTTTCCACATTCCACGTCATTTTTTTTACCAAAGTGTAATATTTTACGCTGGTCGATGATGAAAATACAAGCAATGAGCCAGTTTCTCGAATATCACCCACACCGGCCGTTCTGAAATGACTTTTTCAATTTTATATCCAATTGAGCTGTATATCCAACAGCCATTTGTAGGTATTCCAAGTATATTTAAAACTTTCCTGTGGAAAATAAGCTCGCGTTGGCGGTATGACAGGTACAGCGAAATGTTTGCGTATTTTCCACGGAAGCGTATAACATGCAACGCATAGTGTTGCAAAATACTCGCGATGAAACGACGCCTCGATATGAGTTTATTCCGAGTGGAACGCTGCAATGCGCTTGCATGTAAAGTGAATTCGAATGCATGTAGCGGTGTGGTGAAAAGTATGCTTCATATTGAGATGAGGAGCGTGATTCACTCCAGAATATTCTGTGTGGAAAATCGCCTGGGTATACATTTCTTTAATATCTGATTTTCCACAGCTTCTTTTCTAGTTTTATTCGTTTTCTAATTCCCAATCGATTATTACGGTATTATTAAGTGTAAACGATAACTGAGAACTATTCAATTTTATAAATTCGCTGTATTCATGGATTTAAAAGATTTACATTCGTTTTACTAAGGTTTTATTGGCCTGGAAGGGTCTATCAGGAATACAAACATGAAATAAAGAGATGTGAAAATAGATATGATCAGGATAAATGTATTAAATCATAATGTTTTAGAGTACGGATCCTCTAAACTTCGCAATATTAGTCTGATGTGATGTCTATTTAACATTGAAGGTGTGGCCTCGAAGTGCAATTGAGGTAAGACCGAAACATTAGAGGTGTGGCTTCGAGGGATTTTGAAGCTTTCTGGAATGAAAAAAAACATATTAAGCAGTTAATTGAGAATAAATTGGTGAACTTGGATGAAATAAAAAATTATTTCACAAAATTGGTAAAATTCATAATCAATTCTGGGGATAATTTACTATAATATATACTGAAGAACTAAAAGAACAGGTGTGAGTCAATCAAGACTTTAAAGAAAGAGATAAGAAAATAGATGTGATCTGGATTCATTTATTAAACTATAATATTTGATAAGACCAGTAGAGCTTTAAATATTATCTGCCGTTATTTTAATACGGAAGGTGTGGCCTCGAAGAGCTTAAACGTAATAGAGGTAAGTCAGAAACATAAGAGGTGTGGCCTCGAAGGATTTGCAAGCCTTGTTGACTGAGAAAGGAATATTTATCAATTGGTTGAGGGAGACACTTTGTGATACTGTTAGGAATGGTGGTATTCATCTGTAATTCTCCCAAAAATGCATTTACACTTTTATGAAAAGATTGGCATACGTTTCTTTTTGTATGATTTACCAACTTGTAACAAAATTAGATCACTACAACAAATCAACAACCCTATACTCTGTGTTCCAATCTCTATTAGTATACCAAAAATATCATCAAGAACGAAACAATACAACTTTTCAACTTTTTGTTTTATGCAAAAATTGAACATTCCCCAAATGATTTTTCATTGTAGTTCACCTTGTAATTAAATGTTTTTTGTGTTAGACAAATAAGCAATAACGCCTGGAATGGATTAATTTTTCCGAATTTTTAGTGAATACTTCCTGTTCGGCCACACAATTTGATGATGTAGGTCGCAGTAGGCGATAGCGTCAACCTGATGATGTATTGGCACCACCAGCCACCAGCTATCACAATTCACCTTTTCAATTTCGAGGCTGAGGTCGACGCGAATTACCGCCCCGACGATAATAAATGAAAGTGTGCAAAAAAGCACCCAGCAAAGACCGAACAAAAAGCAACTTAAGAACACTGCTGTTGATAAAGCCTGGCATTAATCAGCCACTTACTTCCTCTATACAATAGTTTTAAGTTTAATTACTATTTAATAGTACGCACTATAAACTAAAAACATCATTAATCATACACAAAACGTAGGAAATGTTTTAAAAGAATATGTTCGGATATTAGAAATTCCTACTTTTAAATTTGTAGTGTATTTTTAGAAAAGGACTGAAATAGATTTATGGGTAATATTATAGTAATAGTATAAATATTGTCAATGTTGAATAAAAATCAAAACATTGAAAAATCTATTTCATTTGCAAGAATATATGTGGATCTGTGTATGCCAACGTTACGATAAAATTAGATCGTTTTGTAGCATGAGTTTTCAATTCAATTTACTCTGTTGTTTAAGCAGATACCGTTCGAGCATCTCGGGTCCTCCACACTGCGGGGCTGGAATATTTATTCGGCTTAACAGCAAGAATTGGAAAGGAGCGATTCACTTCAAGCGATGCTCCAAGACCCATCCTTGGAGGAGTTGGGACGAAAGGAAAAAATACACACAGTGCTCGGGCGACGCGACGTGATGGTGAAACAGATACGATTGAAGTAAGGACAAGTTATGTATATTGCGACATAAATTTCGCTCCGAGTGTCCTCTCCGAAGACGCGGCGACTGGCTGCTGGGCTGGTGGCTGAGTCAAAGAGATCGAGGTCGTCGGCAACAATAGACAATTTCGCCCGTCGGGCCACGAGGACGTCGAAGCGCACGTACTCGCACATTCCGTCCACATTTCGTCGTCTTGGTTTTGATTTTTGATTTTCGTTATTTTCCTTTTCTTCTTCTATAACTCTATCTCTATCCTATATACACTTGTAGGTCCATAGCCATGTGTATGTGTAGGTTAGTCTATTACATGTGAAGGTGTGGAGGGAAGCGGCCACGTCGTAATGGCCCAACACGCCGCCTGAATTTCCAATCAAGTCCAATCATATTTTTTCTCCTCCTGGCTCGCATCTAAATGGCTTAAGCCCAGGCGTGGGAGAGCGTTCAAGAAAGGCAAAAATTCGTCGTCGAGTCTGCGAACCGCAGAGGAAATTACCTTTTTTTACTGTGAGCCGCCACCATCGTCACCACGCCACCACCACGGCTGCCACCACTCGTCGACGCCGCCCGCCACCAACGCTGTTCTGCTCTCATCCTGATACGCACTGCCTTATATAGATTGGAATATTCAATAAATCGTTACGGGGATAATTTTATTAAAAGGACGCCTTTTGACACATTTGCCATGTGCCAAGAAGATGAATTTTTAATGCGATCTGACTTCGAGATGGAAAGTTTTAATTCCAATTTTTACGCTTCGAAAAGTTTTTAGCAACTTTTTTATACTTTTTACAATCTAAATTTTTACAAAAGTTAACAATACTCATATTGTAAGTAATATATTTTTATAACTTTTTCTAATGTATTAAATTCTATTATACATTTTATACAAGGATGTCAAAATTTAAAAAAAATGTTGTCACGAACTCATGTCTGCGATCCTGATTTATAGAACGGTGAACGCACTTGGTCCACTCATTAGTGTTGTTACTACGAAAATAAAGAGGCATGTGTACTAAGTTGGAAACCCTTGGTGGTAGCGTGGTAGCCTGGAATTACCAGAAAATTTCAGGATTGCACCGTTATCTGTGTTATGGCATAAGGGAAGGTGAAGAAGAGATAAAGCTCACACCGCCCAACTGAAAGTTAAACCTCGTAACTGGTGGGTACCGACCATATACAACTCTAATCCCGGTACCACCACTTACTTTACAACATATTACATCTAGAAAGTAGAAAGTGTTCGTGATAAATCGCAAGGTTCTCATTTCGGTATGCTGCAATATGCCGGTCATAGGCCCAAATAAATGTGGAAGGTTCTAAAATGAGGCTAGCAACCTGCCTTAGCTGAAACCTAAGGTAATGCTCAAAGTTCCAGTGAAGAGCCTAAGAGAAGGCCCCAACGACAACGACATTTGCATAGAAAAAAGGATGAAGAAAATAAAATATAAACAACTTCGAATATGATATTAAAAACAAACTAATAGTTTTAAACGATTTTTGCTTATTTTTTAAAATCAAATTCTTATGATTTTATGATTTCATACTTACTTTATAAGCACCTATAACAAATTCACAAGGAAATTAAACAAGGGAATAGATACACTGAGTACACATGTTAGGAATGATACATAATCATCCCTTGTAACTAAACACAAAAGACATGAAACCCCACGTATTTCCTGAGTTCAGTGTATGTAAAGCTGTCAACAGTCTAAATTATGTATCCTTATGCAAAATTAATGCGCACGCTAAACCAACAAATATTATCTACCAAATTGCATAAAATCAACAGGTTTAACTGCATCTACCCGTAATTCTAAGGGAGCGCAACTAAAATTAAAGAATAATATTTATGCTAGCAAAACTCATTACACAACGCGAGTTTTAAAAATGAAAAATTCAGGTTCATATTTTCAGGTTAGTGCTTTTTCGTTTCATTTATTTATTAATGTAAATTTATATTGAATTAATATTGAATTGTGTTAGATCGACAAGAAACTAGGGAAAGTTTGCGAGTAGTGTTATGAAGTTAACTAGTAAGTAAAAGTAGGCAACATATTTAACAAAGCTTACTCCTTTACGTTATAAACTGGTAATTTTATATGAAGGTAGGTTACTAATTTTACACTAGACTCTAGGTACGCAAGCAGTTTGGAGGTCGGAGAGAAGGTTAGTGTTAATATGTAAATATTAACAGGGTACATATTATTATTAGTTAGTACTCTCTTTATATTTCTATGCTCCATTTGTTTATTACTTTTACCTAATTATGCCTAGTTAGTGTTTATACATGGCAATGGTTGTTTATGTATTTCGATCACCAACGCTGTGAATTGAAGGTATGCTAGTGCAAAAAAATCATTCCATTGATGATTTGTGTTGTCTGAAAAAGACATAGAAACTAGGAAAATGCATATTTATTGTATTAATTTTGAATTGTGTTAAAACGACTGAAAACTAAGAATCAGAGAAAGTTTGTTAGTTGACTTAGAAAGTTGCCTAGTAAGGGAAAGTAGGCAACTTCTTGAACAAAGCTTTTTCCGTAAAGTTATACATTATTAATTGTATATGAAAGTAGACAACATATTTTACACTTAGTTTACACTGAGATCTCTTTGTTAAAT
>WSZQ02107626.1:28701-44298 GCA_019419845.2 Weissflogia rhopalogaster
ATTTGACAATTTACCGGAACATCTATTCATTTCGAGGAAAGCCTATAAAAAATTAATATATTTTAAATGGCTTAAAATGAAAGCTTTATTACATAATAAAGATTTATACCCATTTCAGTTGATTCATTTCCGACTTAAATGAAAAATATTAATATATAAATAAATAACTAACTAATAGATTAAAATGCAAGTTAATAAGATGAATTCATTTAACTTCCTATAAAAATGAAAAATGTGACACTAGACATTGATGAAAGCTCTTCGGAAAAGGTCGAAGGCTTTGAGTGTTCGTTACCGAGTCAATTTGGGTTATGATAATTGCACGATGATTCCGAGTTGACAGGAATATGCATTGGATGATAGAAGACAGGCCAAATCGACCATATCTCGTTTATTATGATCAATTCCACTCGTAAAATCTAGGTATTAAATAGACAATTCACAAAATCACTTATTAGGCCTACGTAAAATAAGATAAAATTAATTTTCAACAATCATAAAAATTATATCCACTGAATAAAACACTGATCAATGTTCTAGACATTCATAATTCCGAAAATAGTTCTCGTAAAGTTATGTGCAGTTTATTTTTGCATTTCCGCGCTCCAAATTTATTTTCCATCACATCAAACGTCACATGCATACATACAATAAAATGCAAAATACACAACCCTCTAGCCGGAAACAGCCGAAACGCAAGGGAGGAAAAAATTCGCGACCAACGCGTAAATGTGAACAAAAAGGACGAAAAAAAAAACAGCAGCACACTGAAATAAATGAAAAGAAGTACCGTCGAAACGCCGAGATCTATATAATGCCCTCCGCGATAAAAATAACAATAACAACTTAGTGTTCCTGTTTTTTTGCCCGCCCGGTTTTTAGCATCGTCCTGCTACGTCTGCCCGTCTCCCGCAGGCCGGATGCAACTCGCTCGGCGCGAAATTATTTTAATAAAAGTTCAAATTTACGGAGAAATAAAAGTCAAATGATTGTCTTGATATCTTCAAAAGTTTATAAATAAATTGACGCAAACGACCGTCGGCGACATTCAGGTAACTTCTTCTGCATCGTTTCGTGCCAAAGTTCTGCGCCGTCGCCTTGCATTGCGCAACACTTGTACGTGCGCACTTGTTTTCACGCTTTGCTAAATTGTTTTGAACGCCACATAAGTATCGACTTTCTCTCTCTCTCTCTCTCCTCCTTTGATTCAGTAAGGAGTAGCCGAAGGAAAAAAACAACAATAAGCCTTAACGCTGAACGACCTCATTGTAATCATTGTAATAGCACGGCAGAAAAAAACTTTACAACCTTCATCGGTTACCTTCACGCCTCAGGGAGAACCCTTTTACTTCTCAGAGTTTGATAACTTTTTTGCAGACATTAATTTGTATTTTTTACTCCTTTTTGTAAGCAACACTTAGCTCTGTTTAGTTAATTTCATAGAAAGGGTTTGTAATAATATGATGTTTCTCAACCCACCCCCACCACTCTTTTTAAGGAAGTGTTTGAAATGCACAGAATCAGTATTTATATGAAATAAGTTTCCAGGCATCATGTGGTTGTCGTGAACCAATGACGACAACACTTTTTTTATAGCACATTGAACATAGTGGGTCCCACAGAGGTGTAAATACGACGCAAGAGAAAGGGGAGAAATGTAGTTGGCAGCCCTTCGTGATAGAGCGGTGAACCGACAGGTCCACATTCAGTCCCTGAACATCCAGAAATCAGAAGATTATTGGCCAATAACTACCCATTGACTATGTTGTCGGGTAAGAGCTAGATAAGAAGAGATCAAGTCGCTCCTACGGCATTCCGATAGGACCAGGTTCGATCAAGGAATGTATATAGATTCATGGCGTTCCTCGCTCTATCACAAAAGACTGCCACCTCACAATCAATATATGTTCCCCTTTTTTCCCGTTGTAATTACAAATCTGGGTGACCCAAAGCGATCACCGTGCTACAAAATGGGCCGATGAAAGTAGTTAGCGACATATGGCAACTGTGAAGGGACTTTGTTAGGTTCCGGAAAGTTCCTAATAAGTGAGAGAACACTTCACCCGGCGCAACATCTTCTGATGCATTTCAAGAGGGATTGAATAGTGCGATTCATGAGGGAGAGTATTTGAAAAAGTACTAGTGTGAGTACAAGATGTCAAAGAGGGCAACAGTGCTTCGAGCGAGGCTGCTTTTCTTTCAGCATCCTACAATAAAGGGCTGACGATATTGGTTCCTTGATAACCATAGATTTCTAATATAACTAATAAGAACTTCATTTAAAACACGCACTAGAATTTGCTTGTAGCATTTTTCTTTAAATTTTATTAAGATATTTTGAATCCTGCAATATTAAGATTCTAAGACCATTCCCACTCCTTTTCTAAATGAATAATAGGAATACTAAAATATCTGAAAAATTGTGTCAAATTGTGGAATGTGTATTTCTACAAAAATTTACAAAAAGTGCAAAAATGTATATAATTATTTTTAAATATTTTTCTTGCTATTTTCATGTCAAATTTACCTTGAATTTTCGTAGAAACACGTATCTTACGCTATTAAGACCATTCCAGGAAGAGATTTCGAGTCGTGGCACATTTCGCCATCGTTTAGTTGCCGTTTGGAGCAACCTTTGCGTTTCATTTCTTTAAAGTGCCTTCGAGTTTAACACTGTTTTGCTTACGCTTAGCGAACGCAACACACTTAACCAAACGGCATGTCGGCGGTCTAAGGACGTTCTTACGGTCTTTAGACTTAATTACAAGACGCGATTTGCGAATAACAGCATGCACCTAGCACACGGCTCCTAGATGACGGCTCCGGGTGTAATTTGACTTTAAAACTAAATACAATAAAAGCCTACAAGTCGGCACGGGCCCTTAGTTCAGCTAGCATGAAACAGCGCAGTTAGCATTCGGGTATAAATCATAAATATCGATTTGGAATTTTAATTGTTATGAATTGTCTTGTTGCCTATAAGTCCAAGTCGTATAGCATAAGTTTGACGATAAATCGGACAAGCGCTGAGCGTGTGGGTGGCTGCCGACGCCGACGGGCGCGTAATAATCATAATCGTTATACTCCGGCGCGGTGGCGTACGAGTGGAAACTTTGTTCGCCCGACCTGCATCTCGTGCACAAACGCCATCAGCGCACTGCTGAAAGTGGCCAACAAACGAGCTGATGGCCTCCGAAGGCGGCAGTGGCAGGCTGGGTGGCAAAACTTTGCGCGAAACTTCGTTACGTCGTCAGAAGACGCCTGCCACCCGATTGGTCGCACCTGCTAATAACAACCTGACTTTAATAACAAATCGATTTACATATTAAATATTCTGACAGCCGCGAAGCCCTTCGACATTACAAGATCGAAAGGAAAATGTGTCAGAAGTTTTGTTATAACATTGTGGAACTTGAGTTTACCAGTGTCAAAAATGCATACTACGAAGTTTTAACCTGAGGATTCACGTAATAGGTGTAACGAAGCTTTGAACCTCTAAAGTAATGGGGGTGTTGGTTTAGAATCAGCATATTATGTCTACTAATTTTAGTACTTTATTACAGAATTCATGGCAGGAAGAAGTTAAAATGTATATATTGCAGTTTTGGAAACTCTGTAGATACTACTAGGACTGGTTGTAGTAGTGGGGATGTACGAACAATCTTATTGTTATATTTACAAATCCAGTTTCTAATAAAAAAATCCGATTTTAATAGCAAATTATTTACATATTAAATATTCTAGCAGTCGTAATACCCTTTGACATTACAACGTCGAAAGGAAAATTCTTCAGAAATTTTTTATACCATAATGTGACAAAAATATTTATGTTTAAAGAAAAGAAGCTAGGAATCAACAAAGTGGTGAGGGTGGGTTTAAAACCAAGATATTATAACTACTAATTTTAGTATTTCATTATAATTATTACAATTCATGTCAGGAGTCACTATATTTGACGTAATCTGAAAAAGGCATTAAAATGTGTTTAATTAAAATTTGAACCTTTGATACTACCAAGGAGTAGTGGGAGTGGACTGTTAATCTTCATATTATGTCGATAACATTTTATTCTTTATAAGTCATTGAAAGACTCAAAATATTTAAAGCAAATTTTAAGGAAGCGTTTCGAATTATACACAACCGTCTTCCCCAGTCACCATTATAGTTCTCTTCTCTGTTCTTCAAAGTGATGGAGTGGGTTTAGAACAACCATATTATGTCTACAAATTTTAGTAGTATATTTCAGAATTCATTCCAGAAGTCAGTTTACTAGATGTAATATTAATAGGGCCTAAAATATATGTCTGAAACACTGCTAGGACTTTTAGGACTGTTTGGACTGTTAGGACAAGTAGGGATAGACTAAAAAATCTTAATATAATATCTACAAATCTATTTGTAAAAACATAACCAGGAAATTATGTTTTACAAGTGGATTTGTTTCAATCAATAAGGCAGCATTTAGAAAGTCAATACAAGTTGAATGTTAAAATATTTGATTTGTCATTGTTGGCAATGAAAGGACGTCCAAATTTAAACCATGGAGCACACAATGGCAACGCCCAACCAGAGAATGCGTGAATGCGAAAGAAGGGAGTTGGTCGCGCGGAATGAGAGCACATTTATTTCGATAAAGTGCGGAACGACGGGCCGACCATAAAGCGCAAATAATGGTCGTACTTTTACCTTTGCCGCTCGAATGGAAGCGTTGACCGGACGCAGACGGCCGCCTCCCGAAGCAGCCCGAGGGCGGGCATCGCACGTCCGTCCGAACGGTAGCAGTGTGGGGGGCGATAGTCTAATCAGTCTAATTCGATTGCCGGACACTATGGTCTCCTGAAGGACGCTTTATGTGGGTCACTTACTATTCTGACAACACTTCCGCCCAGCGCCAGCGGCAGGTAAGAAATTGCATCTGAGAATACTTTTAAGAGCTTCGTTTCAGCAGGGATGCATCAAGGGCTCAACGCAAGTCTATCAGGAAGCTTTTAGTCTACGTAATTTATGTTTTAGATGAAAAATAAAATAAAAATGTGAAATTGAGCGAATTCTATGTTTATTGAACAGGAAATAGGATGTTGAGATTCGTATTCGAGGCAAGAATGAAAGATATTTTGCATTTTTTGTGTTTTATATAAACTCGATGCCATGGAAACATGATGTTCATCTTTCGATGTTCAGTCAAGAACACGACTATTGTTATAATATCCACTTTTATACACTATGATAATTCAAGACAGTTAATAAAGCCTGATCGAGCGTATTCCCCACTCTGTATATCGACTTCTAATCTGTTGATTAAAACACCTTGGTCTGACCGAATGCATTCGCTGCGCTGCATGCACCGGCATGCTGCATACACATGGTACACGTTTCCTTTTTTCTAAATCGACTATAACATTTTACGGACTGAGTGTGTTCACCGCTACTGAGAATACTTTTAAGAAATTTTTTCAACAGGGTTGCATCAATAGCTCAACCCAAATCTATCGGTATGCTTTCATTCTAAATTTATGTTTTAGATAAAAATAATAAAATAAAAACGTGAAATTGAAGGAATTATATATTTATAGAACTGGAAATAGTTAGTAGGAATTCGTTTTCAAGGCACGTATCAAAGCTATTTTGCATTTCTGTATTTTCATTAGCTCGTTGTTGTGGAAAGAAATGTTCATCTTTCGAGGTTAAAGCACATAATTATTGTTATGATATTATCTTTTATATACTTTGATAGTCAAAGAGAGTGAACAAAGTCAGTTACTAATCTTTTGCCTATTCTGCGATGTTTCTGTACCCTGATCGGACCGAAGTGAATATCGACTTCCAATCTCTGTTGGTCGCACCAAATACGTACACTGCACTGCATCGGCGCGCTGCATATACCAACCTTTTCCGGTATTCTCAGTCAACTAAAACACCTTGTTCGGACCGAATATATTCACCCACCATACATCGACTAGCGACAAAATAGACAAAAAAAAACGGAGCATGGAATTATATAGAATTTCGCAAGAAATTTGCAAGGTGATTCTGCATCATCAAATGCCCATGATATGCATATCATCCAAGCGCATCCAATGCATCCCCTGCATGACATTAAACATTCCGCTCATGTGGAAGACCGTTGGATAACTCCCACGGCCTTGTCATCCAACAAGAGCATTCCTGACACCGAGGTGTGTGCGTACCAAGATGAAGATGGGGATGAAAGCGGGATGCATGCGATAATGTCTCGACAACGGCGCGCGATGACATGGCGCAACGTGTGTGCGACTGGCGTCTATTAATTTCACATTAATTAACTCATGCGAAGGTGTCAAGTGTGCACCTCCACTAATTAAATTTCCTACCCGGTAACATCACAAAATAATAGAAAAATACAACGAAAAGTGCACAACAGTAGTTTTAATGTTAATTAAGTTTGCAATCATTTTCGCAATGTTTATATTTACACGTTGTTTTTATTTCTATGTTGGTTTTGTTTGTTTGTAATTCTTGTGCTGTATTTTTAATACAATTTGTCCAGTATTTTAAGCAGGCAAAACGTTGATGAATATAATTCCGGGCATTTTACGGGGCTGGGGTTTATGCACGCTTTGGTTTATGTATGTGTTGTACAAATTCCAGGAAATGTTTCCGAATTTCAGCGTGCGCTTCGGCGAATGTAAAGCTCGCAATGTTAGCCACGTAAGTGGAAAGCTGACCGACAATGGAAAGTGTGATAAAATGTTTTCTGAAATATCGAAGACCGGAACCGAGCTGCAGCGTGCTGCACAATGCGAATACATGCGCAACTGATCTGAGCTTGGGCATTTCATGAGCTTAACCGGCATACGTTGGTTTTGGTCCTGGTTTTGCAGGTAAATAGTTTACTATTTCATCTGTTACCTTTGAAGCTTGTTTTGATGGAAAACATCTTTATGTGATATATTCTGGTCAAGCAGAGGAAAATGTTTTCTCTAAATATTTAGGTTCGTTTCGGTTTTATATATTGTTTCCCATCTATCCTAGCTCAAGCGAGTTAACAATAAATGAAAATTGTCGGCACTGCAATCTCTTTTGTGACAGATACGTATTTTAATCGGACCTGGCGCATCCCCCGTGCTGCATTCATGCGTTCTACACTCGTCTTCCATTTTTCATTTTATTGGAACAACTTCAACAGACCTGGCGCTGCAAACATCAACAGAAACATGTAACAAACGAATCTCATGAATATATAAACATTCATAAACTGTTCTATGAAGTTTAAACAACACTATCACATCAATTTTAAAGATATTAATCGTTTTAAAGTTTTGTGCATTTTGCTGTCCCATGAGTATGTAAAGAGATGAAAACCTGAAAATAGTCGCCTTGTAACTTATTTTACTTTTCTGTGCGCTTAAGCATTTCTATCAGACCGGGCGCATTCCCCGCGTTACATTCATCCGAAGCAGAAACTTTTGATAAACTAGTATCGTATTCAAATAAACACTCAGAATTTTTTTATGTATTTAAAATAATATTCCGACATCATCTGAGACTGTTAAAAAAACTTGACATTGTCGTCTTGCTATATAATTTCTATGTACTTTTGTTATGAAGTTTAAACAACATTATACCAAAGGTATACCCAAAGGTGTTAAACCTTTTTAAGAAAAACTATAAATTGTTAGCTTGTAATGAATTTGTTTGAACATTGGAGTACATCTAATCGGGCCGAACGCTTTGCAGTCATCTGCTGCCGACCTAGAACACTTCTTCCTGTTTTCATTTGATTAAAGTACCTTGATCGGTCCGGGCGCGGTCCTGCTCTACAGAAACATCCTCGAATACAAATAAATATTCAGAAACTGTTCTATGATGTTTAAACAAAATTATGACACCACTTTTGAAAAGTGTTTACTAGGCGAATAAAAGTGTTAAACCTTTTTGTACACTTTTCTATCCCCATGAGTATGTAAGGTTCACGAAAAATGAAAATTTGCACCCGAAAATGGCGTGCGCTTCACTGGCGGCGTCATTATATAATATGGAAAATTCAATTTTCATATTTCCCTTGGTGATATATCGGCGAATTATGTTAATATTAAATATTAAACGCGCGTTACTTCCAGTATTAATACTTCGGCTGCTAAATCATCCCCTTAATACTGTTTGATTTATTCGCGGACGCGCTAGATGCAGGCAGCCAGCAGTGGCGGCGTCGGCGGGAAAAACGACGCCGGAACAGCTCCACAACCGCCGCCACTGCCGCCTCCGCCGAGGCGTGCGACGACCAACAGGCCACTCTTCGCGGTAGGGCGTTCGCACGATGAGACGTTAAGCAAGCGGCGACGATCTGCTGAATATCAAAATACATAGGCGCTCGCCATTTGCTCCCCATGTATCCGTAGTTTCCTCCTCGTCTAGCCCGACCTAGGCGGCTTCGCAAAAGCAACAAGAGCTCTCTGCTTCTTCAGCGCGAATCCAAAACGCTTGCGCCTCTTTTTTTCTTCTTCTGTACTGTGGACGATCTGCAGCGCGTCGTTTAGGAGCAATATGCAAAGTGTGTTGGGCGAGCTGTAAGCTAAACGGAATGAACGACGCTGATGGCAATTGTATGCTCGAAACTGGCGCATTTTTTTGGCCGAATTGCAAATGTATCGTTTTCGCTTTCATTGCACTAGTGGCACGAGCAAAAAATGGGGCTTTTCCTCGCGTCGGCACAAATCGTACAAGAAAAAACCGTCGTTCTTCTCCCATTGGAAAGAAAATATGAAAATAACCAGTATGAGAGAGGTGATAACACTCATTTTTATTTTAAACAAACAAGAGTGGTGAAAACGTTTTATCCAAACATACATAGAAAAGTCAATTACGTTAGTGAACAGAAAAATTTACCAGTTTTTAGACGTCTTTCTTTTTTGGTGTTTGTTTTTAGTGATTCAGACAGTCTGTTTCAGCGTCAATTAACGTTGATTAATAAAAATGTCACTTGATTTAATCCGGATGTTGACTCACATCAGTACAACTTGACCTACAAGATACGCACCTACTCGTCGCTACCAGGCGCCCGAAACAATTGCTTCTTTAATTAGCAATTAATTAAAGATGTCGCAACGGTTACGGCACACGACACGACGGCTTGCAATCAGCAATTGCTCAGTTGCGAGCCACGCCGCGTGTAATAAACAAAGCCCCCCGATACTGCTTCGTGCTGGGTGTGTGTGTGTGTGTGTCAATTTGCAACTTGTGCCTTACGCTTCAAGAACTACGCGTTACTGGGGCGCACACGGTACAAAGACAGTGTTGAAACGAGCAATTTTCACCTAGATGCGTGCAACGTCTCCATTCCCAACTGCAATTTATTTCACTCTTGTAGATGTTTGATTTTTTTGTTGCTTACGATCTTTGCTCTGCGAATGGTGCGCCGTTCTTCTGCATGTCGTGTTTCTTCGATACGTTTGGTAGCGTCTATTGTGTTTGTTATCTGACACATACCCCCCACCGTAAAGGTGTTGTTTTCTTTTGAATATTTGTACGATTCGGGTTTGTTCTAAAGCGCGTGGGGGGCGAACACGAACGAACGTTTGCGTGGTGGAAAGTGCGCAAAAAAACAAAAAATATATAAGCGAATAGAAGGAAAGGCGCATAAAGGCGACGTGGAGATTTATAGCGCACGTCGGTGGTGGAAAACCGAATGTATATAGCCACCGAAAAGCCGTTGGAAACTGGAAAGCGGTAGGGAGGGATCCGGAAACGTAAAGGCGATGGAGAAACGCTGCATCTTTTTCACGACACTTGCGACTTTTGCTATTCTCATTGTGGTAATCTTAGTCACCGTAATCTATACAGGTCAGTGCTAATCAAAAATTATTGTCTTTTATTATTAAACGTTTTGTTAAGAAAGGTAGAAAATTTCTACAAACAACCTGTAAACTAATACAAAATAACTAATTTATAAGTATGGTAAGCTTTATTCACTATAAAATTGCATTTATCAAATATAATAAGACTATGCTGCCATGAATATTTCTGCGAACAAAATTTGTATCAAACTGGCGCTGGGCATATTTGACCTATGATGCACGGCACGCCGCACAATGGCCAATTTCGGGTAAAAAACGAGACATTAATCAATAATTCGAATTTTAAGCATACCTTTAAGATTTTCTGTATTCTATCTATTATAAATCTATTATTGGAGTGTATTTTATTTCATTTTGTTGGTTTCGCCTATTTTTCGTTAGTGATGACTCCTTTATTTGCTGAAAATATACCCTATTTCATAAATATTTTTCGAGGAGTTTGATTTTAGTCTCAAATTTCTCACAAAAATTTTTGCTTTCAGATGATATCATACAATATATTGTATGTTTGGTGGGGGGACTCCTTTATAAGGTGTTACTTTCACATTATCTCTTATGGAGTATAAACATCATCCTGGAAATTTCCAGTTAATAAATTTCTTAGGAGTATGAATTTGGGCTTAAAAAAAACCACGAGAATACACTCTTTCAGATGATGCTGCACCCATAATTGTTTATTTGGGGGAGGGGGGACCACATATATGTCGTCATAGGTCATCACCTATGAAGTTTACATGTCCCCCTGAAATATTTCGGTCAGTTTTTCATTTGGAGTTTTCATTTCGGTCCCAAATTACTCACAGAAATATGTTCTTTTAGTTTTTAAGTTAGCACGTCGGGCGTAAAGAGACTAATACGCACGGCGTGATAAGAGCCGAGTATGTAGACATGCTTATTGTGTACTATGCGATATTGTTTGTTTGCGGTTGTGATCTAAGTGATCTAAGTTTCATATACATAATAATATTAATCATTAAAAACGTTTATAAACACTCTATATTACAAAATTTTCTATAAATAAAAATTACAAAGTTACGAATATCTTTCTTAAAGAAAATATGTGCAGAAGATTATATATAAATAAACAAAAACCTAAAAGAAGGAAAGAAACTAATTACATTTTGATTGTTTAATAGTTAAGATACGTTTTTCCAGCTTCTGAAGATGTCTGTACAACGCGGCGCTGCGTTCAGGTCGCCAACGAATTGATGACATCTCTAGATCAGTCGGTCGAGCCCTGCGACGATTTCTACAACTTTGCCTGTGGCAGCGTACGTCGATTACTAGATCAGGGCGAGAAAAAGCCGTCTTATGACATCGACATTGGCGGCGGCGGCGGCAGCGGCAGGGGTGGCGTTGGCGTTGGCAGTGCGAAGGAAAACGCCATCAGGGACATGATCGAGGAGGCACCGAGTCCGTACGATACAAAAACCCTGTCGCAGATTAAAACTTTTTACCGTTCGTGCACGCGACGACCGCCCGCCAACGACACCGCCACCGCCGACGCGGGCGACGGGGGCGGCGTGACGGCGGATGGGATTAGGGCCGTGCTCGCCGATATCGGCGGCTGGCCGCTGCTCGACCGCGGCGATTGGCGTGAGCACCTCTTCGATTGGATCTCGGCGGCTCGCCATCTCGCACGGCTCGGCATCGTCGAGAACATCTTCATACAAACCGACATCGAGACCAATCAATATAACATTACGAGGAATATACTTTCGGTACGCATTTTCAGCACTCTGATCGTCGACAACGGCGATGACGATTTTTGCCGTTCAAGTTTCAGCGACGTTTTTTGCGAGAGCTGATATCTTTAAGAAATGGAAACATTTGTCAGAGGGTTCAATTTCTTCGTATTTTACGATTTGTTTTTTTTGTTAGTTTGAGAAGATAACAGGCCATTACTTAGAGTCTGTGCTAAATAGGCAATGGTGATGCATCAAACCGGGTTTCAACCGCCTGAAAAGTCAATAGAAGCTTATTAAGTTTTCATAGCAAAATCATTGAGCTAAGCAGTTCAAAGCCCAGTTCTTAATTTAGACTGACAGTAGAGAAAAATATTGCATCCCACCGGACTTTCCGATTTATGTCTGTTAAGATATAATGAGATCTAGGATAATTACTTGACTGTACGCTGCGAAGAATTTGGTGGCTCTGCGTGCACAATCCCTCCATCTGCGCGGACATCCTTTGCGCATGATCCGCTGAGGATCGCTTGCTATCCTTCTCAGTCACATTACAACAATGTCGGATTTTACATATGCCCTATTAATATTCAAATCCAACCACTGAGATATCAACCTAAATAATTAGCTAGATACTCCCAAGCAGATCACAATACAACGAAATTATCAAACTTAGATTGTTTTCATACGGTCAGGATCATCAATTTTTATTTCTAGAAATAAGACACTTTAGAATTTTCAGCACTCTAATCCAAACAAAGAATACAACGTTTTTCTTGCAGAATTTCCAGTTCATTTTTTGGCTGCTGATATCTTCAAGAAATGGAAACATTTGTCAGAGAGTTCAATTTCTTTGTAATTTACGATTTGCTTTCTTTTCGCGCAGATTCGCATAACAAGGGACTACTTGGAGGGTGCCAGAATCAATACCGAAAGCGATAGGAAGTTATTCGTTGACTATCTCGTCGAAATTGCTGCTTTCTTTGGTGCTGATCGAATGCGTGCCGAACGTGACTCATATGGAATTATGGAATTTCTGGATCAATTAAAAAAGGCATATAAGTTTTCTCCCTTCCATTTTTTTCCTGGTCTGATCCTACAATTTTAGATTCACAGACGAAACGATACCGAAGTGAGGAACAATTATAAATCAATCTTTCAATTACAGCACGATATACCTTATATATCTTGGATTTCTTATATAAACGGCTTTCTACAACCTAGTTTAACACTTACAGAAGACGAATTTGTAAATGTTCCAAGTACTGAAAAACTTATACGACTTATAAACCTACTTAATAGTACTCCTAAGAAGTAAAACTTTTCAACATCGCTTTGCAAGTTGTTTTTATTCATTAATTTATGAAATTTTAGAATATTAGCGAATTACATCGGATGGCGAATAATCCAAGCTCATATTTCTTATTTACCTGAGGAATTTAAAGAGAGGATAAGGAAGTTCAACAAGATCTTACCCTATTTAAGTAGGCGTAAGGCTTGTTTCATGTTAATTCGTAACAAGTAAGTGGCAAGCTTTTTCGATGGCGAAAATTAGTGTATGTTCGTGTTTAATCAATTCCGGCAGGATGACGGAAGCCGTGGAGGCGGCCTATGTGCAGAGATACGTGACAGATGATGTGAAACGCACCGCAAAGACCGTCGTCGACGCAATTCGCACGCAGCTGATCGACACGTCGGCGACGCTTGACTGGCTCGACGATGATGCGCGCATCGTCGCCGTCGAAAAGCTGCGAAGCGTGCGCGTGTACATCGGGCACGCACCTCCGCCCACGCCGGCAACATGGCCGGATGTTTACCAGCGGCTCGACTTCGATGAGGCGCAATTTGCGATCAACCTGCGCACGCTGCAGCTTGCCAACGCGAACATTAACTATGGCAAACTACGTCAGCCGGTCACCGCACACAATTACGGCGAAATTGAGTACTCTTTGGTGGAGAACTACATCGGTGAGCAATATTTTTCATCACCTCAGAGTACATCAAACTTACATTCTTATATTTAAGTTGAGAGAAAGCGTGATCCCCCGACCGGGTTTGAAATAACAATTTAAGCTTGATTATACTCATATTTATCAAGAAAATTCTTAAGAAAATTAAACAACTGGGCCTCAATCTTATCGACGATATCTAAGAAAAAATGATACACCTACCGAGTTTGAATAATGGCACATTTTTGCAATTTAAAGACAAGAGTTTGTCGGACAGTCAGAAAAAATGTAAAGAAAAACAATGTTTCTACTTCATTTCTTATTTTCTTTCAGTTTTGAGAACAAAAAATGATGTAAAATTGTATACACACAGTTTTTGTTGCTTAAAGGTGCTTACACCGGCGTCTAGACGCTTTTAATAAGCTTTTCATAACGTTGTATTGTCGAGTAATTAATGTTCTCCATCCTAGAATGAATTCGTCTATAAAACGAATGCTGTGAAATGCTGCAGAAGCAAAATATTTGGATATAAAATGAGCGATGGTTCTAAATCCTCACTGATTTGTTTCAGTCCTGCCGTCGGAGTTCCTGCGCGAGTTCTACGTTGATGAGGCCCGTCCAATGTACATGAATTTCGCGCTGTTGGGCGCATTAGTCGGGCATCAACTCGCTGAAGTGTTCCTCGAAGGTAGACGCTACGATTCGCAGGGCGAACTACGCGAATGGTCGACGTCACAAAGTCTCTTCAATTACGATAATAAAACACGCTGTCTTACGAAACAGTACGAACAATTTCAGCTCATAACAAATCCAGATTCGGGCCCAAACGTACGTATTCCTTTTTTTCTATCTAGATATCTCTCCTGTGCGTGCCTCAGTATAATGAATGCAATTAATCATGTCCAACCCGTAATAGACTAAACAAAGTTGCTCCAAGGCTGAATTAGCCAGTTTCTTGCGTCTCGCAGTAAAGGTCAAGGATTTAACCAGATTAAATAATTTATGAGTAAATACAAAGCGTTTTTCTGTAACTCTGGAGGCGGTGGTAATACGCGTGGGAGTTGCAAAAAAGGCCACGATATCGACTCTGGAGCTAAGGGCTGAAAGTCGAGAAAGTCTCAAAGCTGGCGAATTTAAGCAGTTGCGAGGACGAAGCACCACGTGGAGAATTCCAACACTGTCACGCACCGGGTGGGAGATTTTATTAGAATTTATGTGCCATCTACGCGTGCGACGCGGGTTAATTAAGATGGTAGTGCACAGATTAAGCCCGTCAGCAGGATACGATACGGATCAGGAGTAAACAAATCTCTAAAGAAACAGTAAAAAAACAAAAAGAAATAAAGGAATTTGTCGAAAGATTTAGAAGAAAGTCGTTCAAATGTGCAAAGTTGGACGTAAAATTTAATTTTCAATGTGCGATAGTAAGTTTTGCACATATAATTCTGGAGGACTGGGAATTTTGAAGAAATTTCCAACTCTGTGGTTTGTGCACACTGACAGAACGCATGACGCAAGAAATAGAACGACGATGTTAACACGTTCCTACCGACAATTTTATTCATAAAGTGAGGGAATATTAACGAACTTTTATGATGACATTAAAACTTATTTTAACCATATATACCCTAAAGAGTTACATATGCTAATGTGGAGAATAGGTATACTAATTGTAAAAATGTCTAGTTTATAAGGATTATTTTTGCGTTGAAATTTTATGGCGGAGGCTCCGCGCAGTGGATAATATCCAGATTTTGCCCGTCAAAAGTCATTTTCTTTTTTTTTTTTATTTTTTATAAAACTTACAAAATTTTTGCATGTACTAAGAACTAATATTCCATTAAAAAATATTAATTAATTAATAATTAAATTAAATTTTACATATTTAATTTATCTTAGTTCAAAATTGTTGTGTTGTATTTGTTTGATACTATATTATTAACTTATTAAATCAGTTCAATTGAAATGTCATATTGCAGAATCAACTACAGAGAGTACATAATACATTTGGTATCGATCTTCTCCTATGACACAATCTCTCTGATAATATCATTTTTAGTTCTGTTCGATTGGTGCACGTCAGCTTTTTTGCAATGTATTGTTGAATTTCATTATTATTCTTCGAAAAAA
>WSZQ02107737.1:0-11695 GCA_019419845.2 Weissflogia rhopalogaster
TTGAAGAAGAAACGGCGATCCAACCTGAGATGATTCTACAGGACAACACGTTTTACATCAAGTTAGGGTCTCTAATGTACGAATCACCTCTTCCCGATGACGATGACAAGGAGTTCCCTACAATAGATCCTTTGGATGATGAGGTCTTTACTATCTCTCAACTTGAGAGGATTGCTGATGTCTTGTACAAGTTGGCACCAACTGGAGTGATACCCGAGCGGGCTTTTGCTTTCCTCCTTCAGGATTTTATAGTGTACAAAGGTGAAGATGGTCAGGAGGACTATATACCAAAGGTCTGGAAGTCTTTACCACCATATAAAGTCCAAGGATTTATGCGGAGTGTTTTTGGGGAGTCTGAATACCTTGATTGGAAGGATTTTATCATCTATGGTCTACTGGTGAGGTTCCCTACGGAGGCTGAGGTCCTTCGGACGAGGGCTCAGTTTAGGGAACTTGACCCGGACATGACTGAGATGATACAGGAGCATCAGTATCCGCAAATTCAGTTTTGGTTTGAGAATGAGGTCTCTGCGTCTCGTCTCAAGGGAATTAGACAGTTGCTCTTTAGACTCTATAGTGTCCAATCGGAACTGAACTATACAGCTCTCTTGCTGAGCTTCTGTAAAGACACTGATCCGATTCTAGGGTTAGTCAAGGCACTCGAAGTGTCTCTTGGGAAGGTTGTTATGTATGACCAAAACCTCGGATTGACAATGTATATGAAAGACCTTAAACAGATCATGGCCAAGGAGTTGGATAGTATCAACAAGAACAGAGAGCGGGTTGACATAGAAAACATGTCAAGGGATATCGTCGAGAAGATGATTGACGATACTGTCCATCAAGCAGATAGTGCTGCTCTGATGGAAATTGATGAGCAGCTAAAACCGCCGTGTTCCAACGATATCTTGCAGTATCTGAACGAGCCTCATTGTACCTCTCTGGGGACGTCAACAGATAGTGGGACGACCAGTGAGAACGAGTATCATGGCGATAGTTTTACGAATAGTGGTTCCCAAGGATATGATACCCAAGACGCTATGGTGTATCAAGTTGGTTTTGACATTATTATGAATGTCATCACAGTGCTGTTGCCGTGGCTACATCGGACTAAGTCGTTTGGGGAGATTACGTTCCATGAACGATTTGCCTTGCTCTACAATTCGTTGATCAACGATGATATTCGTACGGCGTTTGTGTATCAAATTTTTATGGACGCTGATTTTGTGAGGATTATTCAGTCGTTTTACAGATTTTATGATCGACGACTGGTGGACATTGTGAGAGAATTATTGGACTCTGAATAAATGTATGGGGATGATGTCTCTTTCTTGATTTATTGATGGGTTATACTGAATAAAGTATCAAGCAAACAATTGTTTTTTGTTTGGTTGTGGAGCATGTGGCACGATGTTATTTTATGTCACGATTTTGAAACATTGGGGAATAAGCAATTTTTAAGGCTTTCCTGATCGTAATTTTACAAAATAAAGTGGTGCGTAAGAAAGAGCAACTCTTCTTATTTCTGAATATGAAGATAAACCTAGAAAAATCCTATTAGTTTAAAAGTTGTAGATCTATTTCAAAAACCTGCAAGTTTTTCTTTCAAAGTTGAAGTTTCAGAAAGGGCAAATAATGTCATTTTTCAAGACAGACTTTAAGACATCTTTTGAAGCTAATTTTACAAAAGTAGCTATTCTATAGGAAAGAGGAACTCTTCTTCTTTTTGAAAATGAAGAAAAAACTAGAAAAATCCTAATCGTTTAAAAGTTACCGAACTATTTTTAAAATCTGCAAGTGTTTCTTTCAAACTTAAAGTTTCTGAAAGGGCAAATAATTTCATTCTTTGGGACAGATTCTCAGGTCTTTTTGAACCTAATTTTACAAAAGCAGCTAATCCTTTAGAATTTGAAGAGAAAACAAAAAAGTCCTATTAGTCTAGAAATTACAGGACTATTTATAAAAGCATGCAAGTCTCCAGTCCAAGTTTTGCAAACCATTCGCGCCTAACTAAACCTTTCAAAACTCGCTAACCAACCAAATTATCACCCAAACCAAAGACATATTAACATTTTTAATAGCGCTTCACATATTTCGTCGCACCACAAAATTTGTGAGAATTGTGCAATTGTCCTTCCAATTCATTAACAAATTTTAAGCAACTTTTCATTCATTCATTTATTCCTCCTGCTAAATGCACAGATCAGTTCGAAAATAACAAAACTTGCAAATGAAATGGAATTAATTCCCAATTTCTTATTCCCGATGGCAATTAACTGTCTCCCGCTCGCTGCGTGGGTGGCCTCGAAGGTTTAACGTAATCAGGCGTTAACTTAATCCGGCACGCGCGCGCGTGTGTTGCACCTTATCCCTTAATCTACTCAAGCTAGACTGGATCATCCCCGTCCACCCGCCTGTGATTCCATCCTGACGTGTCTTGCCTTGATACCTCTTTTTTTTTCTCTCCCTCCATGGCAATTTATCCTGCCTATTTTGCGTTTGTGGACGAATCTGGTGGGGGTAAAAGTAACATTATTATCGCCCGAATGTGTGTCTCGCTTATCTCTTCGTGATTGCTGAAGCGTGAACAACAAAACTTGTGTTCACAAGTGTTATTTGTGGTTGTTAAGCTACCATAAACCATAGTGTGGGGCGGGTCAAAATTAGTGCAATTTAGCATAATGCACGTTTGGCTACATTTTGTTGGTTCGTTAACGTTGTTCTTTGGGGGTTGTTTTGCATTAGTTAGTGAAAATGAGGTGGTTGTCAAGTTGAGTGGTGGTTATGCGCAAGCTAAAATTGTTGCTAATGAACTGGGGTATTATTATAAAGGACCTGTAAGTATATTTTCAATATTTTGAAGGTTATAAGGGTATGTTTAAAGTCTAACATGTTTTTTTAAAGTTTTAAAGTATGGAAATCTCGAAGAATTTTAGAGTTTATGAAGGATTTTAAGGCTTTTTCCGTTAAAATGATATAAAACCATAGAGTACATAAGAAAGAGAAACTCTTCTCTTCTTTCTGAGTATAAAAAGACATTTTAAAAATTCCTGTTAGTTTGAAAATTATAGAGCTATTTTTAAAGGCTTGCAAGGTTCGTTGTTTGTTTCGGAAAAGTAGAAGAATTGCAATTTTTGTGAAGGATTTTAAGGCCGTCATGATTATAATTATACATAACTAAATAATACGTTAGAAAGATAAACTCTTCTTCTTTATGAATGTGAAGAGATATTTGTAAAATATTTAATAGTTTGGAAGTTATGAGTGCATTTTACATGACCTGCATGTTTCTTTCAAAAAATGAAAGTTATTGAAATGTCGAAAAATAGAAGTCTCTGTTGAAGATTTTAAAGCCTTTTTGATTATAATTATACAAGACCATATAATTGATAAGAAAGAGAAATTCTTCTTTTTTTTTTAATATGACAAGATAATTCAGAAATTCCGATTAGTTTGAAAGTTATAAAACTATATCCAAAAACATGCACGTTCCTTTTTGTGTAAAGTTCCTGAAACATCAAATAATTGCAGTTTTTGTGAATGATTTTAAGGCCTTTTTGTTTATAAGACTATAAATCCATGGAGTACATAAGAAAGAGAAACTCTTCTCCTTTCTAAATATGAAATGATAATTTTAAAATTCCTACTAGTTTTTCAGTTTGAGACCTATTTTGAGGGACTTGCAATTTTTTCCCGGTTTAAAGTTTATGAAAAGTTGAAGAATGGCAATAACTTCGTACATGATTTTAAAGCCTTTCTGATAATATTTTGATAAATCAATGTGAACCATTAGAAGGAGAAACTATTGCACTTTCTAAAAGTGTTAAGAACATTTAAAAATACGTAATACTTTGAAAGTTATAACAATTTATTACAGAAAAATCAATTTTGGATTAAATTTCATTCAACTTTATTGAAATTCAACTTTATTTGCATGAAATGTAAAATGTACAAATTGTTAATAAACTACATTTCTGTGAATTGCTGTGAATATTTGAATTAACATGTTTTACTAAAATGATTCAATTAACTTTGTGCATTTTATTGCAAAATATTCGGTTAGCATGTTGTTAGCATGTTGAAATGTAACAGATGGCTCTATACTTGTGATTGTCAGTATGCGTCGCATCATGTTTGCATTGGCAATCAACGTTAGTAAACTAAACACTAATCAATATTAATTAAACTACAAGGATACACAAGTATTATAAACATGCAAAAATGTGATAAATATCCGCCCGCAATCCACAACAAAACTTGTAAATGTTTGAAGGAAAATGAGAGAGAACGGAAATAAAACTAGGAATAGGAATTAACCGACGTAAATGTCATCAATTTCTATTTAAACCCAGATCAGGATTGATTGATTGATTCGATTAAATGTAAATAAAAGGGTTGATCATTAATCTCCACCATCAAAGGATGATATGCAACCAAATGTGATCTTTTGTTTGATGTTTTGGGTGTTTAATCGAAATAATTTACATTTAGTTCATATTTCTAACGTTATCTAATTAAAATAAAGCAGAAAGGCGGTTATAAACAGGCATTCCAAAGTGACGCAGGGACGTATACATTTTCTGGTTTGTTATCCACGTCAATAATGACGCATTGGCGACGACAAACTGTCTGCTGGATTAGGTTAAACGCGTGGGTGTTAGTTAGGCGTTGTTTACATGCGATGCGAGTAAGCATCAGTGGAAAATCGTATTCATTTTGTTTCCTATCAATTCTCATTGCTATTAATGAGAATATTTGCCCTGCAGGGCAGGCTGGATATACGCGTTTACACGCTTTTAAAATAAGAAAGTTCACGATAGTCACTCATGCGTTTGCAAGGACCTCTGAAGAAATTAATGCTGGATTTGAAGGTGTTTTTACACGTTTATTGAAACAAGAGGGAGAGTGGGTCCTTTCAGGAAAACTTCTTTCATCGCACATTGCTGTTGGCAACACTTATAACTTGGGGCTAAGTGTTGCCAACATAAAATTCAAACATGTACTTACATCACCACATCATAGATGGCCGTCTATTATTAATTTAGTTCCCGGTGATGTGCGGAATCTGATTCAACAGGATCTTTTAAGCTTGATATTATACTCAGTCTTATCAACGGCATAAAAGTTTAAAACATGCGATGTATAAAACCACATAAAGTCTTTATTACAACGCAAAAAGGACATAAAATCGCAAAAATAAAAGCCAAGTACGCGAGACAATTCAGTGGCTGTGCGTGCCACGGTTTTCTAATGGTGCAGCAGAGCGTGGGGCGCTTGCAACGTTACTTGGGGCACCCCCAAATGTCATCGCGCAACAGTGCAAAATAAAAAAAACTTAAGTTAACGAGCGCTGCAAGCGCCATTCACTCTTGGCATCCAACTCAACACTACCACTATAGGCAACATCTCATGTACCCTTTTTCCACCAGCACAAAAGACTGTGCATTTAAATACTTGTAGGGGGAAATTGGAAGTCTTCCTCCGGCGCATTTTGTGTGTAATAAAATCAAAATTAAACATCGAATAGAATAGTAAAGATTCAATTCATAAATCCTTTTACTATCTTCGACATTTTCTTGAGTTTTGATTCTAATATTTTGATTCGATGAGAGTAAAAATGAAATTGTATTACATCAAGTCTTAAACTTTGACAACTAAGAAACTTTATAATGTACAATTCACCCAAACGACGCCCGTATGAATAAATAATTGCATGCGCGGTTGCGCACAGTGGGCGATTTCAAGAAAAGAGTGCCATAATTCGACGCAGTGCTGAAATATATATGTGTATATGAGGCGTCGTGACGGCGCGCGGCGGCGCCGGCGTCAGGATATATACACCGGGATGGACGGTATAGGGCGCCGCGACACGGCGCGAAAACCGACGCCAGCGATCGGGCGCACAGAATAGACGAGGAGGTGTGCGTTGTGCGGCGTCGGCCACCCCACTTGGCAGGCACCATTGCCCGCCACCCTAAAAATAGACGTTCGAAGGGGGGCAGAGTTGGCGCTTTCGCCAGCGATATCCGCGCGCGCGCACACACACACACACACATGTGCACACACCGAAATAGATTGCTTTCTCTGGCGGGTCGTGCATTACACAATCGAGGAGGTAGATTTTCTATATTGGGTGTTTTAAAAAATAACTTTTCAGAAAATTCCTAGTAGTTTAAAATTTATGGGGATTTTTAAAGAACCTGCACTTTTTTCAAAATTTAAAGTTATTGATACATCGAAAAATGCATTTTTTGTAAAAGATTTTAAGGCCTTTCTCATTATAATTAAATAAACCCATGCTATACATAGGAAAAAGTCACTCTTCTTCTTTCTGAATATGAAGAGAAAATTTAAAAAGTCCAAATAGTTTAAAAGTCAGGGCCACATTTTACAATTGCAATTTTTCAAGTTTAAATCCTGAGAAACACCCTCGGAGTTTGTATCACCGAGGGTATTTCTCCCCTTCGTTTGATTCCACTTCTACTCTCTTCACATTTCTGCGCTCCTAATAGCAACTACCCTCGACATTCATCCCCTAAACGTCTAAGAGCAGGGAAAACCATCGTAGCAACCCTTAAATATACAGCCTCAGTGTAAGGGGATAATTTGTCCACCTCTGGTCTCTGGTTACCTCGGCGCCACCACTGCGTGTTTAAATCGAAATGAAACTTGCAAACTGTCTAATAGAAATGTGGGCAAGTATTAGGAGCAGATGTGCACCCCTTTCATGTGGTTGGATCGGTTTCATCGGTAATCGGTAAAGTGAGTAGGTAGATAGAGCATAACCGAGCGTAAACGATCGACCTCTGATCGTAGAAGTGTAGTTGTCTTACTTTCTCGCATTGTTAACGCGCCTGGTCCGGTCAGGCGGGCAATGTTTCACCGTGGCAGAGGGGAAATGTATCAGGAGCAACCTAACGGGCAGGTGGTATACACGAACAGCTTTCGATAAGGATGGAAAATTTAATACGGGCGGTAACAACACAGTAAGAAACATATGCCAAATGGTGTTTAAAATCTATGTATATATTGGGTGTTTCAAAGAAAGTCTATTTTATCTATTTAAAAAAATAACAACAATTTATAAAAATTGTTTTAAGCGTTCCTAAAATTTCTTTGAAATTTCTATAAACCGACTATGGTTAATTGTTTGTAATGTTAAGTTATAGATTAAAGTTGAATTAATTAAATTTAATCCGGAATGTACAAAATAACTTTATTGGCGTTTTTGCAGGGACATTTATGGAATAAATTGTTGTAACTTTCAAACAATTATGATTTTTTAAATGATTTCTTGACATTTAGAAAGAACGAAAGTTTCTCTTTCTACTGGTTTACATAAATTAGTGAGAATATTACTAGGATGGCCTTAAAATTCCTCTCAAAATAATTAAAATTCTTACAAACAATTAAAAATTAAAATTTTGAAAAATTGCAGGCCTATGAAAATATACCCCAAACTTCTATCCTAATAGTTTTTTTTTTCAATTTTCTCTTCATATTCAGACAGAAGAAGAGTTCCTCTTTCATATCTTCTCCTTGGTTTCGTATAAATATAATCAAAGAAGCCTTAAAATGAGTCAAGAAAAATTATAATTCTTCGATGTTTCCGAATCTAAAAAAAGGAACATGTGCATTTCTTTCAAAATTGTTCTGTAACTTTTGAACTAACACACATTTTCAAATTATCTTGACACACACAGAAAGAAAAAAAATATCTTTCTTATGTATATCATGGTTATATTTAATTATAATGAAAAAAACCTTAAAATCCTTTACGAATATAGCAACTTTCGATGTAAGAACTTAAAAATTTCAAAATACGTACAGATTTTTGAAAAAAAAACTTTATAACTTTCAAACTGACAAGAATTTTCAAATTTTCTTTTCATATTCAGGAAGAAGAAGAGTTCCTTTTTCTAATCTGCTACTTGTTCTCGTATAAATAAAATCACCTAGGCCTTAAACTCCTTCATAAAAATTCTTCGATGTTTTCCATACTTTAAACAAAAAATGAGCCTGCATAACTTTCAAAATAGATCTGTAACTTTCAAACTAACAAGAATTTTCAAATTTTTCCTTCATATTCAGGAAAAAGAAGAGTTCCTTTTCCCTAGGAACTACGTGGTTCTATTTAATTATAATGAGAAAGCCCTTAATAACCTTCACAAAAACTCCAATTTTTCGACTCTGTGATTGTATCGATGTGTTTTTGTCTTACAGGTAAAAGGCTTCGAAGATATGTACATACTAATACCCCGAGAAATACAAACTGACGGGCTTGATTCATACAAAAACCCGCCACAAAAACGAGGGCTGACAAATTTAAACAAGGAAAAACTTAGTGAGGACTTAAGGGTAGGTTCGCCTCCAGAAATTTATCGAATTAAAAAAAAATACGTTTTGTTTTCTCAAGGTGGAATGGGCTGAACTACAAAAACCCAAACAAAGACAAAAACGTGATTTTGTACCATTTACTGATATAGGTTATGTCTACCTTCACAAAAAGTATAACCTCGACTGGAAACAACGTATCGATCGTAGCTTCAACGATGAATTATGGAGTCAAGAATGGTATCTTGTAAGTTAACCACTAACTTTTAATCTTAACCTTATTTTTCTTCTCTTTTAATCTTTTAACCTCGAAATTGTATTAGCAAGATACAAGAACACGACCAGATCTTCCAAAATTGGACTTAAACGTTCTACCACTGTACAAATATGGCGTGACTGGTAAAGGGGTGAGAATATCGATTCTAGACGACGGTATCGAGTACACGCATGATGATCTCAAGTGGAATTACGACCCGGAAATTAGCTACGATTGTAACGAGGAAGACAATGATCCCCTGCCTCGTTACGATCTCGAGAAGCAGAATAGTCATGGGACGCGCTGTGCCGGCGAGGTTGCAATGACAGCCGATAATGGGAAATGTGGAGTTGGTATCGCGTATAATTCACGCATCGGCGCTGTGAAATTATTGGACGGATTGGTTAATGATCGTATTGAAGGCACTGCTCTAAGCTATGCCCGTCATCTTGTTGATATTTATAGCGCGTCTTGGGGGCCTACGGATGATGGAAAGACTGTTGATGGGCCTGGGAGGTTGGCCAAGGAGGCTTTGGAACTTGGTGTGACTAAAGTGAGTTTTTTAAAACGGGGTCATTTTGTGGCTAATTTAGGTAGATGAGACGCCTCTGGTTGTTTATTTTTACTCAGAGTTACTAAGTTTACTTGCTTTGTTATTGGAATAAGGGTGAGGGAATGTGGAGGTGCGATAAAGAAGGTGGCCAGGGGCAGGTTGTTTTGAAAAAAATGTTTCGCTTCTAATTCACGCATCGACGCAGTAAAATTATTAAACGAATTGGTTAATGATCGCATTAAAGGTACTGCTGTAAGCTATGCACGTCATCTTGTTGATATTTATAGTACGCCTTGGGGGCCTACGGATGATGGAAAGAATGTTGATGGGCCTGGGAGGTTGGCCAAGGAGGCTTTGGAATTTGGTGTGACTAAATGAGTTTTTTAAAAGGGGGTCCTTTTGAGGGTAATTTAGAGCCGCCTTTGGTGGTTTATTTTTACTCTGAGTTACTATGGTTACTTCTTTTGTTTTTGGAATGAGGATGAGGGAGATGCGATGAAGAGGGTAGCCAGAGGCGGGTAGATTTGCAATATTTTATTGGATATATGGTTTTTTGAGTGTTTTTTAGGGTCGAAGTGGGAAAGGTTCGATCTATGTTTGGGCTTCCGGAAATGGTGGATCTCAAGGTGATAACTGTAATTGCGATGGTTATTTGACGAGTCCTTATACGATTTCAATTGGAAGTGCATCGCAACGAGGGGAGTTTCCCTGGTATGGGGAGGCGTGTGCCTCAACATTGGCGGTGACGTATTCGTCGGGGGCGTATCAGGATCAAATGATTGCCACCACTGATTTGCATAATACGTGTACGATTAAGCATACTGGGACTTCAGCTTCTGCTCCCTTGGCAGCTGGGATTATTGCTCTAGCTTTAGAAGTTAAGTAAGTTTTACTTTTTAACCAACAGGAGAAGAGAGGAAATATAGGAGGAGCTATAAGAGGTTCTGAATTTTTGCCCCTCTTACTTTTTAAGGAAAAACACTTTTTGGAAGCAATTACCGACAAAAGAGGTGTTATAGGATGTGTCCCACTTTTTTGGCTCCTCTCACATTTTCTGACAAAACGAGAAAAAAAGAGTTAAAGAGAAAAGATAGAAAACAGAAGGGAACAGTAGGCGGGTATAGAATATTGGCTCCTCACATTTTTTTAAGAAAATTCATTTTTCGGGGAGTCTAACGTGAAAAGAGACAAAATATAGAAGGAGATAAAGGAGGCATTGAAGCTTACCTTTTCCACTTCTTTTTAGGGAAAACACTTTTAGGGAGGAGTTAAAGTGAATAGAGAGAAAACAATGTATACGTAAAGGCGGTGTCGAATTTGGGCTCCTCCCACTTTTTTAGAAAACCGCTTTCAGCAAGGAGTTAGAAGGGGGAACGAGAGAAAACATGGGAGGAGCTAAAGAAGGCACAGAATTTTGACCATTTCCCATTTTTTTAGAAAGCGTTTTAGAAAACGGAGGAGTTAAAAGAAAGAAAATACAGAAGGAGCTAAAGACGGTACCAACATTTGGCTCCTCCCATTTTTAAAGAAATATAACATTTTGATGTTTTCCATATTCTAACCTCACTGACACTAGCGTAACCTAACCGGGCAAAACTTCTTCAATAAAAAAAAATCAATAAATAAATAAACTTACAAAATGCTTTCAATCTGTCTCCAGCCCCGAATTAACATGGCGCGACATCCAACATCTCATCGTATGGACGTCGGAGCTGGCACCTGTGGCCGATAATCCAGGTTGGATCAAGAACGCAGCGGGGTTGTGGACAAACACACGCTTCGGCTTCGGCCTGATGAACGCGTACGCTTTCGTCGCGTTTGCCGCGAACTGGACGCGTGTCCCGACACGTTATACTTGCACCACTGCGGCGGCGCTGCCGCCGTCGGCAACACATATCGCCCGCGAATCACCCTTCACCTACGGCGAGCCAGCAATCATACCAATCGCAATCGGCTGCGAGCTGAACTATCTCGAACACGTCGAAATCGAAGTCGACATTGTCTACACAGTCCGCGGGGCGGTTGAGATCCATCTTACGTCGCCGCGCGGCACGCGCACTCAACTACTCGCCGCGCGCAAGCTTGACAAATCCGGCGACGGCTTCCGACGTTGGCGCTTCATGTCCGTGATGACATGGGGCGAACCGGCCGCCGGCATTTGGATCCTTCACGTCGCCGATAACGTAAGTTACACACCACGTAAACGAATCGCAGATAGTCTGATTGTGATTTATAACCGTTTGACGCACAGCTAGGCCCAGTTGGAAATCGAGGACACGTCGCGAACGTTTCGCTAATACTGCATGGTACGCGGGAGCCGCCGGCGCATGCGCAACACGGACCTCGGGTGTACAACTCTGACTACAACCGCGTACGCAATCGCGTTAACCTCCAAAGGGATGACATTTTGTATAATGGGTTGCCTACATATTTTGGACATTCTAAATTTAATGTAAACTTTACTTAACTTGAGACTACTTAATTTAAGTCTTCTTAATTTATATCTACTTAATTTAAAGTCAACTTAACTTAAGTCAACTTTGTTTTTTCTG
>WSZQ02107737.1:13340-33359 GCA_019419845.2 Weissflogia rhopalogaster
ACGCCCATGGATTTATGAATGTGGAAAAAACGGTATCTAAGATAAAAATGTGAAGAAAAAAGTAGTTTAAAAAAATATTTGCTTAAAAACTTATGATATAGCACATCGGCCACATCGTCGTTTGCCTTTTCTGCGCTCCTCGTTTTGTTGGTCCAGTTTCCTCCGGAGAGCATCTATCATAAAATACGAAACGGAGAAAAAAATGGTTGTAAATATTTGATACGTCGAAGGAAGACGCAAACAAAATGCGAATGTTTGTCTATACAACACTCACCGGCGACGTTCTTTTTATCGATTGCGACGAGACTTTCGTAAAGTTCGCGCACCGGATTCACATCCGACGCGAGTCCATGCGCCCAGATGAGCATCATCCTAAAGCCGTGCTCCTTGTAGCTGGAGGGACCAGTGTACTGATGCTCGATGGCGCGTATTTGCTCCTCGGTGAAGGCCCAGTGTTGGGCCAAACGCTTCCACTCGCCGGCGTCGAGTTGTTTGTAGCTAAGCTTGTAGAGGACGGCGCGCAGACGTTCGTTATCTTTGTGGCTCGGCGACAACTGCTCCTCGCAATCGTCCTTCGAGAACGAGTGCCATTTTAATCGAGCTGTGTTTAACACTGGTTTGCAGGTTTTCGTGTTTTTCTCTTCCTTAAAAAAATTAGAAAAAGATTTTTAAGTAAGGGGGTGTAAAGTTGGAAGATGACACACCTCTGGTTGCTGATTTTATTAGGAGTTACTATGACTACCTCACCCTTGTTAAAAAATGGGGTAGGCGAGTCTTTCGGTAAGACAAAGTTAGAAAATAGGGACCAAGGGGAGTGTACAGAGGCGTAGAAACTATGACAAATTATTTTAAATTTTTGAAATTATATGGCATTCTTTTAAAATATGTTGTTTTACAGTAACGTCCTTTCAATTGGTATGTTAAATTTTGCATACGTTGAAAATTGCGAATGTTTAACTCGTGACGGTAAAGGATCGAATGTAATTTATCGTCATGTAATGGGAGTTCAAAGCGAAAGTTAATAAAGGCAAAGCTCGTGTCATGCTTTCTGATGCATTTGTTGCTTAGCAACACCCTCTAGTGGTGATACTAAATAACATTTTTTTACTACATTATCAAAGTATACAATAAAAAGCTTAATTAAAAAAGGGAGAAACGTTACTAGATGATGCGCTACTGGATGTTGATTTTATTAGGATTTACGATGACTACCAAACCCTATCTTAAAAAAAGAGTAATTCTGGGTCTTTGTTGTGCACAAAAACTCGTCCTTTGTGCACAACAATGACGGAGAATAGTGAAATGAGGGGAAAATACAGGGGCGTAGAAGCAACGAAAAATAATTTAAACTGTTATTAAAGTCAAAAATGATATAAATTAAGTAAAACTGAACTAACAAAATGATAGCCTATTATATGATAGCCTAATTCATATATTGAAAGGAGGTGTACGAGGAGAGAATATGAAAACTAGGGTGCATTTATAATTATAGGGAGTAAAATTATTCAGAATGATTATTCTAAGGTACAAAAGTTTATAATAATTGTGTTTAACACTGATTTGCACTATGGTTTCTCTACGATATTTTTCTCTTCCTTAAAAAAGTGTGAAAAGTTTCTAGATGATACGCCTCTGATTGTTAATTTTATTATGAGTTACTATGACTACCACACCCCATCTTTAAAAATAGGGTAGGCGATGTTTCGAATACGAGAAAGACCGAGTATAGTGTAAAGAGCGGAATGTGCACGGGCGCAGAAACTATGATTATTTTCATTTTCGGAAATTATCCCTCCTGAGGAGATGTATATAAAATAGGCAACCAATTCTGAAACATAAGAGAAAACTAACCTCTTGTGGGTAATCCAACCTCGCAGTCTTGATAATCATATCAACAATAGCAGTAAAACTCCCTCTGGCGGCGATATAAAGAGGTGTTCTACCACCTTGTTCCCTTTGTTCTATATTTGCTCCTGCAAATACATATATAAATAAACGTTTAACCTAAGGTTATTTTAAGGTTAGATTACCTGCAGCTAGCAGTAATTTGCATATTTCAGTGTGTCCTGCCTCTGCTGCGATGTGAATAGGTGACTGAAGTCTCTGAAAAATTAAAATTACGAATTTTGTGAAGAAAAGTAATAATTAAAAAGACATTAAGAACCTTTAAAGACAAGTGGGAGGAGCTATCTTCACTTGGGGAGGAGTTATATTCGTTTAGGAAGAAGCTATCCTCATTTGGGGAGGAGTTACATTCATTTAGCTATCATCATTTGGGGAGGTGTTATATTCATTTGGGGAGGAGTTATATTCATTTAGGGAGGAGCCATCTTCATTTGGGGAGGAGTTACTCACCTCATTGAGACAATTCAAATTGACACCCCTACTGATTAACATTTCGACCGTGTTGACTTCATTCGCTTGGCATGCCATGTGTAGCGGCGCGTTGCCACCCTACAAATATAGAATAATAGTCATTGTATGCCCCCGTATCGTACTTCCCCCCCCCAACCTCCGTCGCAAACTGGGGTTAATTAATTTGCTCACGGCAAACACGACAAACACTGCAAATTGCTTGTTTTCCAATTAGCAACGGGCTAATTGCGACTACGATTGAATGGCTCTTGCACTTGAAACGCAATCGCATTGCAATACATTCGCCACCCTTCCATCGCGCACCCCTGAAAACGAGGAGCCGATGATTTTGATTACCTTGTTTTGTTTGTTAATCTGTGCTGAGTGTTGCAGGAGCAGCTCGAGAATGCCACGGCAGCCCAAACTACACGCGAGATGTAGTGGTGTGCTACCTTTCTGCAAATTAACATAATTTATTAAGAACAAAAAAAATCGAATGTAAATGAGTCCTCGACATTATTATTATTATTATTATGTCCCATTTTTCATTCGTCTTTATTAAAAAGTAGTAAAACTTTATTTTTGCAAGTGGGAGGAGCCATCACATAGCCTATATTTAAATTTCGTCTTCAATAGCATATTTCAGTCGTCGTTATTTGAAAATACTAAAATTCAATTTTAATAAATGTGGAAGGAGCCAATAATTCGCTCCACCCATATTGAAACCACTTCTCATTTACTTTAGTGGAAATCACTTTTAAAAAATGTGGGAGGAGTCAACATTTAGCTCCTCCCACATTAAAGTGACTCCTATACTTTAAGATGAAGGAAATGTTCTTAAAAAGAGGGTAAATAGTTATGGTGGTAGGGTTTAGATATAGAAAAGGGGAGTGAAAGAAACGAGAAAAATTGGGGTGCATTTATAATTAAGGAGGGTGCATTTATAATTGGAGGGTTATTCATAGGGGTGCGATTTCATAAACGTTCACCAATTATTTTACGAGTGGTTGATCGTAAACTTTTGAACCAATCAACTCAATGGGAGGAGTCTCAATAAAAATAATGTGAATTTTATTAACTTACGACACAACTTACGTTATTTTCAGCATTCGGATCACTTCGGCATTCGAGTAAAACCTGAACGAGTCGCGTCTGTTGTTGCTGGGCGGCGAGATGCAGGGGCGTGTTTTCATTTGCATCCTTCGCGTCGACGTCGGCGTCGTGGGCGAGCAAATATTCAGCAACAGCGGCATGTCCTCGTTCGGAAGCCACGTGCAGAGCTGTTTTCGATTCCTGACACGTTCAATAAATACATTCACTATTGCTTTATTCTCACTTTATTCTCTTCCACTCTCCTCGAAACCCTTTCTCTGCCCTTTACAACATTACTCTCTCAAATCAGCGGTGGCGTTTCTTATTTTTATTTGCGTACATAGCATTCCGATGATTACATAGTAAACATAAAAATGTAATGTAAAGCACATTTTCTGTTGGATAAAGTGTGAAATGCAAAAGTGCGCTTTTTAAGGGAGTATTTAGGTCGCGCACGACGAATATTTGGCATTCTTTGCCTTTGCCTGATTTTCGTCCATTAGATATGCAATTTTTCCACTCGAGAGCACTCTGACGCTGGTGCGCGAGTGTAACCATGCTTTTAAAAAACCTTAAAACCGCTACAAGGTACTAGAGGATGCCACCCACTTTTCACAAACGTGTTTTTAGCTTTTTTACTTTCCATTTTTGGAAAGGTACTTTATACATGTGGTTTTATTTAAATGTGTACTTTTCAAAAAAAGGGGAAGAGCCAAAAAAACACATATGATAAAGATTTTTATCCATTATTAGCCGTTTTTCTATATTCGTGATTATTCAAAAACCTTTAGAAGACTTTTAAACATATTGGAGGAGCAAATATTTAGCTCCTCCCACATTATAATGACACTGATATATTATTTATTAAGTTCCACACAATCGTCATTATTTAGAAATACTAAACACACAGTTTTTAAAAATCTAGGAGGAGACAATATTTAGCTCCTCCCACATTATAATGACGCGAATGTATTATTTTTTAAGTCCCTCACAAATGTCATAATTTAAAATTATTCAAAATTATGTTTTTAGACATTTTCCCACATGCTAAATTTTACCTCCTTCCATATCAAAATGACTCCAATGTATAATTTATTCAATCTATATTGAAAAATATATATATAATAGTCTATAATGAAAAATACTCTATTTTCGTTTAGACAAATGTTGGAGGAGCCATTTATAAGCTCCTCCCACATAAAAATGCCCCAAATACATAATTTATTTAATGCTCATACTCGTCTATATTGAAAAAACTTAAATTCCCTTTAGACAAATGTGGGAGGAGCCATTTGTTAGCTCCTCCCACATTAATATAACTCCTCCCACATTAGTAAAAATATCTACGATGATATAGCCAATTTTAAGGATTCAACTAACCTTGTTGCGCTTATCCAAAATCGCATTATTCTCAACCAATCGCTGTACAACTCCAGCATGTCCCTCCATGGCAGCGTGAAAGAGCGCAGTTTGTCCCTCGGAATCGACCGCATCGACATTGACATCTTCGAGAGTGTCCATCAGAAAGTCGATCACATCAACGCGATTGTTTTTCGCAGCGCACAGCAGCAGCGTATACGATTTCTAATATCAAGAGAACGCAATTCCTCAAATTACACTTTATTAACACATAAATTAACTTTTCCATAATTCCTCCAGTTCTCTCGGAGGCGGCGTTTATTTAAAACTTTCCTAAGCCTTTTCAAGATTGTTCGTTGGCGATTCGAAAGAAGTTGTTCAGAACAATGGCGGTTTGAATACCGATTCCAATTACAAGTTTTGCATGTTTGCCTCAATTACATTGTGAGTTTGATGAGTTTGATGCGAACGCGCTCTTTTTTGTTACCTTGTTATTCGCTTTCGTACAGGCGCCGGTGTTAATTAGTAGTCGGACAGCCTCCCGATGACCGTGCCATGCAGCCATTAGTAGCGGTCGCATTCCATACTGAGGATTATTTAATTACTTTTATTCAAACATGAAATGTTCATGGTTTTTTTTATAAGAGGGGTGGAGCCAGTCGTTGGACCAATAACGAGGTAGTTATATTTTAATACCTGGAGGTAGGAAGGACTCGAGTTAAAAAGAGGGTGAGTGATTGCTGAAGGTGCTTAAAAATTAGGGGAGAAATAAAAGTAACTAAAAGAGGGTGCAAATCAACGAGGGTGAATACAATTAGGGACATGTTTTTTTAAAGATCGAGTTTAATGTAATCGAAACATGTTGAAAATTTTACACATTGAAACAAGGGAGGTGTAAAAATGAAAGTAGGAGGGATTCATAACAAAAAATTTAATTTTGCAAATAAATCCATGAATACGTATGAATAGCTATGAATGTTAGCAAATAGTTATTTGACAACTAAATTTAGCTGTAATTAATTACAATAACTACGTATACAGTTCCGGGTAAAATTATATATGCAAGGAAACAGGCAGTCATTCATTTTCCACGCTAATCCATTTCAGCCATTCTGTTAGCGGATGTTCGGTCGACGGACTGCTGCGAGTGCAACTAAAGCAATAAGGATAGCCGCGCAATTTCTAATTGGTATAATTCGAACGAACCCCATTTCGTGGGGCTCTGGCGCTTAATGTGTATGTGAGTGTGAGTGTGCTGTAATGGGTACAATTAGTTATGGTGGCGTACTGCGAACACGCAGCAAACAGTGCGGGAAACCATTTACTACAAACAAACATACACGCACACACACACACACACACACACACACACATCGACAAGCACACATCGCCATGCACACCAACACACGACATAGACACCTACACTCACATACACAATATATAAATACATCCCACATCCACACATACACACCAACACATATACATCGACAAACCCATCGACACACATCGGCAAACATACACACGCACACGCACACACGCGCGCGCGTGTATGTGTGTGTGTGCACATCGTCATGGACACACACACACACACTCACATCGACTAACCCATCGACACACACACAACATACAAATACATCACACATCGACACACACATATCAACAAACATATACACACCAACACACACATCGACACATTGTCGAATCGTCACATACACACCCCCACACATATACACAACATACAAATCCATCACATATCGACACACATACACACACCAACGCATCCACCCATACACACACCCATACATACACAACATACAAATACATCATACATCAACATACACACACACACACACACATCGTCACATCGACACCCGCACTCGCATACACATCATACAAATACATCACACTGCTTTGCGGGTTTATAATTAGAGAGAACAAAATGGTTTAATTTAAAAGGGGAGGAGCAAAAAAGGTTCGGTCATCATTGGAGAACTGTTGGTTGAAAAAAAGAGGGTGTTTTCAAATCGACAGTGAGTAAATCTATGTACATAGTATAAAATAATAAAGAGCGGAGTAAAAGCGAATAGGAAAAGGAAAAGGGAGACAAATTTATACTTTTTTCTTACAGTTATTTGATTAAATCACTCACCTTATCTCTTGCTTCAATATCGCAGTTCGCGGCGATTAACATCTCCATGATATCCAGATTACCCCTAGATGACGCCCAGTGCATGGGCGAACGTCCATACTGTGACAGAAAAAAAATAAGAATCCAATCTTCCTTCTTTGTCATAATGCAACATCGCAGTCGATTGCCATATAAAAGTAACGCCAAAAAAACGTATAAGAGACAATTGACGCGCTCAAGGTCAAGCGCATAGAGCATAATGCAAAAGTCAGCAAAGAAAAGAATGAGTAGAGCGCCTTGAGTGTGGACGAGGTAGGTTCTACCAAGGGAACCCCTCGCAAAAAATAAAAAATGTCATCTTGCCCAGATTCATAACGTTACCATATGTGTCCCCTTAAGATGGGTCCCCCCCCATCTTATTTAAAAATCATTTAGACTTTTTTTACAGGAACATATAGATCTACATCTACATTCAGGAAAAAATCTTTAACACATTGAAAATATAAACATTACCGAATCGTGGCTTCTATCTATAATGTGTTGAGAGGGGGGAACCAGTCCTCTACAAAGGTGACCCCTCCCAAAAAAATATCATCTTCCTCAGATTCATAACATTACCAAATGTGTTTTTGTTAGTTAGTCCGCCGGGTAGTCCGCCTCCCCCCCTTGTGTAAAAATCGATTAAACTTTTTTTTAACAACATATAGATCTACATTAAGGAAAAAAATCGTTATCAAATTGAGAATATCCACATTATTGAAGTTCATGACATTTACCCTTTGGCTTATTGTAAGCATTAATAATAAATCTAAATACAGGGCGGAAAAAACCCGAGGGGTTGGACAATTGTATGATTTTCTTGTTCGTGCATTTATCGGATCGATTTTATACGACTGACTCACTTACTGACAGACATAAACAGACAATTAATGGATTTACAATTATGAGAAAATGAAGGATTGTAAATGAAAGTTTTCCACTTATTTTTTTCAGAAAATCTTCAGGAAAATTGAATAATTTCAGTGATTTATTCTCAAAGACTAAAAAGATTGTATAAATAACAACAAAGCGGGAAACAGGAACTAAGCAAAAACGGCATCAGTTAAATTTGAGTAATAATCCCTCCCCGGTCGAAGCTGCACGTTTCATAAATATAAATTAACGCATTGTTTGGAGAGAGCAAGTTGGGTTGCCTATATACAGGTAGGTAGATGGCCGCAGCAACGCAGAGCTACTCACGTTATTTCGGCAATTAATATCGACCGGCTCCTTGAGCACCCGTCGCACACCGTCCGTGTCGTTTTTGATGACGGCCTCGTGGAGTAGGAGGTCGTTGCGTTGGATGACGGCACGCCTCTCGAGTTCTTCGGGCGTGGTCGGTGAGTGGCAGCGTTGGAGGATCGTGCACGATGGCTGCACTGTCGAGTGGTGACCCACCGTCGCCGTGACATGATTGTGTAGGTGGAGTTGATGATGGTGATTGGGGCTACTCTTGGGTGAGTGACTGTTGATTGCAGGTAGGGAGGCGGAGACGCTGTGATTGCGTGAGTAGGTCTGATGCATGTGGGTGTGGGTATGGTTATGGTTCAGATGGATTGGATTTGAGGCGTTTGGTGCGTCCACGAACATCTGCAAAATTTGTTTTGTTGTATTTGTTAGTCTAGTTCTGACAATGTTAAGATTTAAATGGGAGGAGTTAATATAAAAGGGGTGGAGTTAATTTAAAAAGGGAGGAGGAGTTATTATTAAAAGAAGGGGAGTTAGTTTAAAAATGGGAAGGGGTTTATTAAGCAGAGGAGTTAATATTGTAAAAGGATGAGTCAATTAAAGATGGGTGCAGTCAATTTAAAAAGGGGGAGAAGTCAATGAAAATGATAGGAGCATTAAAGTGTGAGAAGTCACACACAAAAGTCACAAAACTGAGTTGAGTCCATTATTCAATGGGAGGAGACAACTTAAAATGAGGAGGAGTCAAAATATAAACGAATGTAGGTTTAAAAATGCATAATTTTATATTGGGAGAAGCCAGGAGAAGGAAGAAGGAAATTCACAAGAAACGGAAACAAAGAGAAAGTAAATCCAACGCCTACGCCTTTATGACTCATAAAATCACAGTAACGCTTTGTAAATCATTGCGCAAAGCTCACATAATTCTCCACGACTTCCCATAATTTTTGCTATAACTTACCATAAACAAACAGTCTGTGTTTTACAGACGAAAATCGAATTTTACCGTGACACTCTCTCTTTTATAAACTTATCGCTTATTACATTGTGCCAATTTTCCGGTTCTCGTGTTTGTCTTTAACTTTCCGCGCACTTTATTGACACTTTTTTTATCTTCACTCTTGTCTTTCACTTTGCGCTCACTTTACTCGCGTCGTTCACTGCTTATCACTTTCTGCCACTCATTGCTATCAGGGTTGCTGCTTGAAGAGAAACACTTTGCTTAATTTTCTTTTGCACTCGTCATAAAGTGCCTTCTCGTTATTTGCTGCTCGCCTGCTGGAAAATGCATTACAAATGATGGTCGGCGAAACTCTGTCATAGATTGCGAGGAGTTGGTTCTTCAGTTATGGGCTTCATTGGTGATGAAATCACGTGGGCTGTAAATAATAAGGTAGAATGCAAATGAATGATGATGACACTCGTCATTAAGATACGATTTCGCACATGTTCAACGTCAAACGAACTAAAAGATAGAAGAAAAACTGATTACAACACGTTTACTTGTATTTTTGTGATTTTCTGATTGCTTTAGATTCTGACCAATCGTGGCATATTCAGTATTTTTCTCTGACCAATTATATGAGTACACAGATAAATTGTATGTATTTGATTGACCAAAAGAAATTCTAGAGGGGTGCATTAAAAATGGGGAGAGTGCCAATCACTCTACTTACTCACCCTAATTTTATCTGTAGAAAAGGGGAGGGAAAAATGGGGTGCATTTATAATTAGGTGACTCTAAAATCTGAAAGTGATGCTATACTGGGTGTGAATAATAAGAAAAATGGAAAATAAAATTTAAAAATTACAACAAAACATAATGGATGAAAAAACAAACAAACAAATCGATTCGCGCAGGATAAAATCGTGATAAAACCAATAAATATTAAAGAAAGCTCCATCAAAAATTCGTTTAGTTTCATCTTTCATTATTTATTTGTTGTTTCTCGCTTCCTGAGCTTCCTGAATGTCTTCCTGTCTTCCAGAATAAATGAGTTAGTCTTCGCTAACATTGATTAAAACCCTCCGGTCGTCATCGTCGTTGCAAACTAATAGCGTCTATAACTTACAATTAAACTCGAACTTTTCCATCTCTCGCCACCCAACTCTCAAGTGGCTTCAAGTTTCCTGTCTTATCTTCGCCGTCTTCCTTGTTTTCCTATTATCTGTTTTCCTATCCGCTCCCGCTATTATTGCCAACGTCAGCAAACAAACAAACGGCGACAATGCCGTAGTCGAAACTTTATCGGCAGTATTTCGTTGTTTTACCACTATCTATTTGTAGTAAAAGTCTAATTGAAGAAGCAAATAAGAGGAGTCAATATGAAAATAGGAGGGGTCAATTTTAAATTGTGAAGAGTTTGTATGAATATGGGAGCAGTCATAATACAAATGGGCGGAGTTGTATTTTAAATGGGCAGAGTCCATATAAAAATGGGAGGACTGAAAATAAAAATGAGAGGAATCAAAATAAAAATGGGCGAAGTCTAAAAAGTGGACGGAATCAAAATACAAATAGGTAGAGTTAATTTTAAGTGGGCGGAGTCAACATTATCAACCCATTTTATACCATTTATGTTAAAATTATAAAATTTTCATATACATTCACTTTGTCGCTAAACGCAAACGCAAAATCCAATAAAGCAAACAAATATGTTTAAAACGTTAAAATAGCATTGAAATTATTTCAATTAATTATTTATTGCAGTTGATATCGCCAGGAGCATATTATATTATTGGAATTTTGGAATTATGAATAATAGAGAGAGTAAATAATAATTTACGATGGAGTCGAGCGAAATCAAATGTTTCGCTTTGATGGAAAAACCAATTTCCCACACATAAAAACCATCGAGATAACCTTAAAGTGCGCTATTGTGTTTGGATATAGGCATATCATTTTCGTATGAATTTTACATTGTTACATTATGTTTTCTTTTTTCGTCATGTTTTTTTTTTCCTTTTGTGTACAACGAAATATATGGTTTTGTGTAGGTTTCTAACCTCTAATTTTCGTGGAATTGTATTGTATCGGGGGATATTTACTGAATAAGCAAATAAAATGAGAGAAATATTAAAAGGGGAAGCTTATAAAGATGTAATAGCTCCACCTTTGATTGGTTGTAGCTCACCCTTCTTGATTTTCTATTGGCCTATTTCACGCTCTTTAGAATAGTTTTGAGTCTCTCCTCATTATAAATGCACCCTAGTATTTTATATTTACTTTTTCTTCCCCTTTTCTAAATGTAAATTTCGTCACCCTCTTTTTAAGAGTGTGGCGGTCAATCCATTGCCGCCCAAACAAGAATAAACATTAACAAACCTCAATCACACAACATCGAGAATGCTGACACGTCAAAATCGACACGGCGCAGCGTTTTTACCTGCATATATATAGTCGACATTTCGTCACCATCGCTACTCAATGAGTCCAAGTCAGTTCGACACCAAAGTTCATCATCAGAGAGCCCGACACCAGCTGCAGTCACAGAGAGTCCTCACTGTGTCCCTAACCGGCCGTCTCCACCGACTACTTTGACGCCAAAAGCCGCCACCAACGATTTCGCCACCGGCCTTCGTCACCTGCGATTTCGACATTATCCACTACCTGCCCCGACGGCCAGCGCCAGACATTCGCCTCCGTCTGCTGCCTCCCACGGCAATCTCCTTCATTTCTATATCTTTTCTTACATATATTATAGTACAAAATAAATCCCACAAGAGTAATCTATATTCCCTATCATTTCTATTTGTCTAAAATCCTTGACTCCTCCCATTTGACTTGAAGCATTTTTTTGTAACTATATTAACTAATACATTATTTAACGTAATTTTAGTTCTAATTTCGAACTTGATAAAGTTAAATAATTTTAGGTTATTTCGCAGTAAATACAGTGGGAAATTACAATTGAAACAGGAAAATGGAAAACATAATTTTATGATTATTAGTCAGAGGACGTAGGTCTGTCTTTTTAAATATTCATTAGATCCCCTGCTGGCTTGTTCCAGCATTTGTGTCCCAGCCCACCGGAAGCCGGAAAGTCGATCGATGCAACTCAACATCAACATTAGCCTCCTGTGTGTACCTACATCTGATTACGTATTAATGCTTACAATTACTTTTAGTTGTTTTCGGCCCGAACTTTTGTTGGCACTGTTTTATTTCTGTTTGCTCTTAGGTCCTTATTAAAAATTCAATATTAGCCAGGCATGTAATGTCCCTGGGATTTATTTCGAATGCCTTCATGTTAATGTTGACTCCACCCATTGTCAATTTGACTCCTCCCATATTAACGCAAACTCTTCCTTTTTTTAATTGCACGTTTCCATTTTTATTTAGACTCCTCCTATTTAGGTTTTGTCACTTCCTATTTATGTTATGACTCCTCCTATTTATGTTTTTATTCCTCCCATTTATGTTTTGGACTCCTCTCATTTATGTTTTGACTCCTCCCATTTATATTTTGAACTCCTCCCATTTATGTTTCGACTCCTACCATTTATGTTTTGGCTCCTCCCATTTTTCTTGTAGTTCCTCCAATGTATGTTTTGACTCCTTCCATTTAGGTTTTGATTCCTCACTTTTATGTTTTGGACTCCTCCCATTTATGTTTTGTACTCCTCCTATTTATGTTTTGGCTCCTCTCATTTATGTTTTGGACTGCTCCTATTTATGTTTTGACTCCTCCCATTTATGTTTTGACTCCTCCCATTCTGATGTTGACTCCTCCTATTTTGAATATCTTTGATAACCGCAAAATAAATGAATAAAACTATAAATGGAAATCTATAAATAACAGCGGATATAAACGTAAACAACATATGAAATATGAAAAATTATTTAATCAATTACGGCCAAAAAGAGAAAAAAATCGCTTCTGACACGTGTACAGGCGAATTTAGTTCGATTTATTATTAGATATTGTTGGATATTTCGACGTTGGAGCTGGTGGTGATGGTGACGGAGAGTGGGAGGCAGGTATGAAATAGGTCGAGCATCAATATCAATTTCTGCTCAACTTGGGCGAAATTTCGGCGTTTGTTGGCTGGATGAAATGACACGTGGCGTTGTGCATTGGCACTGACAGTAATTTAAATATTTGGCACACGTTCGCGTGAAACGCGTGCATAATTGAATAAATTAGCGCTTTTTCCCACGGAAAGGTATGACTAAGCATTGAGAATGTGGATTCGGTGACTGGATCGAAAAGTGTTCATTAATTATGTACACTGCATTTTGGGTTTATTTATTTTTTAAATACAATATAAATTCAGATATTGAAACATCGGTTGAGTGTACTTTGAGGTGGTATTTCTGAAAAACTATATGAGATATCAAAATGTATTCAACTGTATAGGAGAGTACGTTAAACAAGCTTTAATTTAAGCCTATACTTAAGTAATTACAAAAGAAAATGTTTAAAATCATTTGCGTTGGAATGTTGGAGAAATCTTTTTTAAAGTTGGAAGCAAAAATGTGTTAATCATTTCCTAAACTTCAAGACTGTATAGCTTCAAAACTATGAAAGATATTAATTTGCTTTAAAGTATATGAGAAAGTCCTCTTTGTCTACTTTCATATAGGCCTTGATTTAACTAATTCTAAAAGAAAATAGCAAAGTTATAAAGGTTAGAAGTGTTACGAAGAGCATTTGAAGAAAAATATGCGCTGAAGTTAGTCTTTTTGGGTTTTTATGTTTTAGCAGCTTATGCATGAAATACTATTTTAGTTATACATGCGCATTCAAATATGTATAAAAGAACATTAAGTAACCTTTGATTTAAGCTTACATTTTGGTAATCTTAAAAGAAAATGTCTAAGTTATGTGCCTTAGAAAGTCGGAGATATATTTTTTAAACTTCGAAGAAGAAATGTCCGATAAGGATAAGAGCGAGTGAAGAAAGGGAAAAGGGCAGAACGTGCGCGTGGGTTTTCGGAGAATGGTGGTAGACGAGGCGAGAAGCGCAGCGCTTATTACCAAGCTGCGCATGCGTCCGGCCGACTAACCGCTGCCCACTTAAGTTGGCATCTTTGGCGCTTCTTGGCGCGTTTTGAAATATGTGAAATAAATCAGTTCTTGTCCAGCATTACCAAGAGTAAGTTCTTTTGCACCATTATTCCTACGCGTCTGTACCGTATTCTTCGTGTGTATTTCTTCTGTGTTGCCTAATCTGCTGGGCATATCAAATCTTCTTAAGTGAAGCTCCGCGAACTTACAACTCGCGGGGAAATAATTTCGTAAAGTCGCTTTGCGCATTTACATTCAGTTTCAAACTTAACAGCTTTAAGTGATTACTTAAATGAATTATTTTATCATAAATCAGTAGAGGCAGCATATAACTTGTCGTTAATTTACTAATTACCAATGCACCCCTTTTGTAAGCTGCCTTTAATTACGATGAAAGCCCTATACAGCTCTATTTATAAGCGTAATTTCGATGCACATATATATTGCTTGTAAACGTGAACAAATTGAGGTTAGGCCCAATGCATTTGTCGTAAAACCAAAAACACAATTTTAAATGGTGTGTTGTTAAGCTTTTATGAGTTTTACTTTAATTAGATTTAATTAGCATTAGTTAAAATTTAATTTCTCAACACGTTCTTCAATGGTTGAGGTTAAAAATTTGACCTAGTGACGAAAACCTTCAGGAAGTCGTAAAAATGTAGTTTGAACTATTATTGTCGACATTATAACAAGCCATTTGTTTAATTAAGCTCAAATTCACCGAGAATATGTTTATTAACCTTTATTATCATGTTTTTTCGTGATATTATGGTTTTCTTAACGTTTTTGTTGTTTATTTCATGTTGTAATTAATATTTGAAGTGTAACAATGTCTCATAAGAGAAATTATCATCATTATTTCATATTAGTTCCCATTAGTTATTCTTTGTTGATCAGAAAACAAAAACAGAACTTGAAACAAAAAGAGAAATTTGAAAAATTTATTGTCAGCAATTTTTGAGAAAAATATTTCATCATTTTTCAAACTTTAACAGTCATTAACTTAAAAACTATCAGAGGTATTAATTTGCATTAAATGATTTAAGAAAGTTCATTTAAGCTACTATCATATAAGCCTAAATTCAAGAAATTCTAACAGGAAATGTCCATGTTATGAATGTTAGAAAGTTGAAGTAATATTTTTTTATGAAAATCAGAGAAAGTCATATTTTTAATATTTTCTGAAGTTTAACACTTCTTTTTCTTCTTCTTCTTCTTCGTTCACCCGTCTTATCGCTGACCGGACATAGGCCAGTGGCCTGTCGTTCGTCCAGAATTTTTCTGGATAACTATGAGCATATTCATTCCTTTTGGGCAGTTTGATAGCCTTGCCCAGGGTGATTTCTATAAAGTTTAACACTTTATTACATAAAAACTATTAAGGATATCAAAATAAGTTTAACCTCTTGAAAAAGTACATCTAATCAGCTTTCATACGAGACTAACTATATGTAATAATCAATGAAAAACATATTTTTTGAAATTTGAAATAATCTTATCTATTTGTTGCATGTTCGAAACTTTAACCGCGTGTTATTTAAAAACTATTAGTGATATTAACTTGCACTATATTTTATAAAAAATTACATTGTATCTACTTTCATACAAGCCTAAATTCATATAGTTCTACATAGAGATATCCAAGTTATATTCAAATTAAAAGAGAACACAACATCAAAGCAATTAGAATAAAAGTAGTAACAAATATACCATTTTAACGATAGAAATAAACATAATCTTGATAAATCCAGAGGTTAAACACAAAACTAAATTAATTACCTTCAATTTTAATATGTAACAAAAGGGGAAAATGACAAAAAACAGGGAAAAACAAGGGAAAACAAGGACAAATTGTAGGTAATAGATTTATCATGTTCAAAAGCAAATTATAGTAAAAAAATAATAATTTCTAGACTATAGCAGAGTTTTCCGAAAGCATAAAAACGGTATAAATCTTAAAAAACTATGTAATAACCACTAGAATAACGTATAAACCAACCTGTTTGAATGTATTTTTCATGTTCGTCCAGCGTTGTTGACTTGTTGATCAGTCACGCGATGATTTCCACTGTCAACAATCATTTATCCCACGCACTTTCATCCTTAATGCCTTTATTACTAAATTTTAACCAAAATTAGATTTTCTATTAACCTTACAATGGGTTTATCAATGTTAAATTTTTATACATTTATAAAGTTTCTTGCTATATGCGGAAATATTGACGATGTTTTACGAGGTTGAAGCGTAGAAAGGAAAACGCTGGCAATGTGTTTAGGATGAGGCCACGCGTGCTACTGACTGCCGCCCCCGCCAGTGGCGTTTAGCCGCTTCCACCACTTCCACCGCCGCCTCCGTCGTTCAAGCCTGGATTACAACCACCGCCGCGCATAGCGCTGCCTTAGCATCATCACGCTCGTAATCGCCGCACCGGCATCTTATCCCTCGACACGTATGCCAATCATCATCGTGCATTATCTTCCGACGAGGACTTCATCTCATTTTTATGTGTTTTAAACTTTCACTAACATTAAAAAGGTTATAGTATAACAACGAACTGCTGCAAAGTATAAGAAGTATTTTTACTGAAAGTCTGCGAAAAATAAGACGTTTTTACAACTTTAACACTTTAACATTAAATAAAAACTATTAAAGATATTTATTTGCTCTTAGTCTTATATGAAAGTACATTTTATCTACTTTCATATACGACTAAATTGAAGAATATCTAACAACAAGTGACAAAGTTATGTGCGATCGAATTTAGGAAAATATTTGAATGTCTTGAAAAGAGGTTTAATTATTTACTACACTTTAATCGCGCTAATCGAAAGCGCGCCAAACGAAACTGTACCAAACAAAACGGCACTAATTGAAACCGCGCCACGTGAAACCGATGAAAACGATACCGCATTAAATGAAACCGCACAAATCGAAACCTTTATAATCGAACCGCGTAAAACAAAACAGTATTAATCGAAACCGCGTAAAACGATACCACATTAAATGAAACGACGTAAATCAAAACCGCACTGAGAAAAACCAAGTTAAACGAAACAGCGTAAATCGAAACCTGGCTATACGAAACCGCACTAAACAGAACCGTGCTCATCGAAACGCTAACTCAACGTCTTTTTTCATCCTTTGTTATGTTGGCTTTTCGATGCGCACTCAATTTACAGCATATTCCTACGCTCACCCTACTTTTCACACTCAACCGCTAGGCCTAATCCGGCCCCCCCGGCCAACGAAGAAACAGCAAACGGCGAACGCTCGCGCAAATTTATTTAATAATTTTACACTGGCACCGGAGCGTTCGGAGCATTTACGAGGACGAGACGCGCACTCCCATGTACCACCGGGTCGAATGCAAATTAAAAATTAAAGTCACATTTCATCGTCTCAGTTGTTGATGCGATTAGTAATCGATAAGTTGGCGAAATTCTAATTTTGGCAGCACACAAAATTAGAATTGTTAAAATTTAAAGTGTACTTTCCATTTCGTATCATAAAAATCAGGAAGCTATAGGCATCCAACTCTTCATTGAATATAAATACGGTTAATTGAAATTACCTTAAGTTACGTTAATTAAAATAACATTAAGGTTAATAAGATGTTTTTAGATTTGTAACGTATTAAAAATAACACTTTAAGAACATATTGAAAAAAAAACCGCAATCAAATAAGACTATATATACATGAAGCATATTGAGTTGCATAAACCGCTTTAACGTAAACGACGGATACTTATGATAAAGGAGAGGAGAGAGAGAGAGAGATAAAGTAAAATGTAAGATTAGCTAAGGTAGTTTTAAAGACATCTGGGACGTTTGGGAGATGGACGAGGACGAGGTCGACGAGAAATTGCAAAGATAGAAATGGAATTGAGATAAATTACTCTCACAGTCAGACTTTTAGTGTTGCCACAATTTATTATTTTGTTGTTACGAGTTCAACGTTATTACCTTTCTAAAACTTGAAATAAAAAAACATTAAATAAACGTCGTTACTTTCCGCACTAAACTCTCTAACAAATTGAATAACAACGATCCTACTAAAATACGATAAGAAAAACAATATCTCAGAAATTAATTGTTTCATAAAGCTAAAACCTATCAAAACAAAGTAGATACAATTAAATAAACTGAATTTTCAAAGTTGAAAATCGGCTGACATAATTTTCAAAGAACACAATTTTTTTGTAATAAATACAAGTTATCATCCTTTCTAGTGTATTTTACACAAGGTTTACAACGTTCCAACACTTTTGCGTAGCTTTAAGCCCTCAATTATGGCATTTTATTGAACATTTTCTGTTTTATCACTATATTTATAAGCGCAACTTGTACTTTTCTGGTTTTAGTTGTAACGTGAAGCTGTATAACAGCAACAAACCTCTTTTTCTGGTCAAAAACATTAAATATAAAATATGGGAACGTTTATTTTTTGGTTAGGTTGCCTACTTTTAGGCGTTAACGGACAATTACCACTTAATCAATTCAACTTAACGCGTTTTCCATCTTATTTTAATTTCGGTGCAGCCACTTCGGCGTATCAGATTGAAGGAGCTTGGAATGTTAGCGGTAATTATAAATAGTTAGCTAAATTACAGAGTTTTGCTTATAAAGTTGGTCAATTTAAAAAAAATTACCTTTAAAGTTAGCCAAGTTACAAACCTCAATATAAATTTCTATAAGAGTTCGTATCTTAACTAACACAAAATATTGTTTACAAGTTTTTGAGTATTTTACATCGTTTAAACTGTTTTTTTTTTGTTATTAGGTAAAGGTGTAAGTATGTGGGACGCTGCAACCCACAGCTCTCCATCCAGAATCGCTGATGGTTCGAATGGTGACGACGCAGCACAGTCATACTATCGCTGGGAGGAAGACATCGCCATCTTGCGACAATTACGCGTCAATTACTATCGTTTCTCACTTTCCTGGACACGCCTGTTTCCACAGGGCACCCTAAACTCTCTAAACCCAGATGGCGTTCGTTACTACGACCAACTCATTAACGGTTTGCTCGCGGCTGGCATTAGCCCGCTTGTGACGATCTTCCACTGGGATACACCTAAAACTTTGCAAGACTTGGGCGGCTGGACCAACGATGTGATGATTAATTATTTCTTAGAATATGCCGATCGAGTGTTTCAGCTCTTCGGCGATCGAGTACGGCTGTGGGTGACGATTAACGAACCTGCACAATATTGCCAGTTTGGTTATGATAACGCTTTAGCGCCGTTTATAAATAGTAGTGGCCTGGGAACATATCTGTGTGGGCATAATATTCTACGAGCTCATGCACGTGTTTATAGGTTGTATGATGCTTATTATCGACCTTCACAAAATGGTAAATATTTTCAGTTTTCATCATATTTTAAAAGTTTGATTTGATCAAATTTGCTTCTTGAAAAACTTGAAAACAAAAATTGAAAAACTTGGGACACAGTGTATGTAAGTATTATGAGTAACGGGCGACCTTGGAGAGTTTATCGATGGTTACTGTCGTTTGAAAACACAGTGGTGTTTGATCGATAAATTGTTTCACGTTTGGATGATTTTGATATGTATATACAGTCCGTCCTCAGATATTAACTGCAATGTTTTGAATGATAATTTTAGTAATTCAAAAATGTTATTTCAGGTAGGGTTGGCATAGTTTGTGACACTACCTGGTATGAGCCATCGGATGAAAGTTTCGAAATGGATAGAGAGGCAGCTGATAGAGCTTTGCAATTCTTGGTCAGTTAATTATTTTCGGATCGTTACAGAATTCACAAATCATATTCAATTCCTATGTTTTAATTAAGTTTCTTTATACTTGATCATGCTTCATAATGCTT
>WSZQ02107737.1:33459-50271 GCA_019419845.2 Weissflogia rhopalogaster
TACAGAATTCACAAATCATATTCAATTCCTATGTTTTAATTAAGTTTCTTTATACTTGATCATGCTTCATAATGCTTTATCATTCTTCATAATGCTTCATCATGCTTAACAATGCTTCATAATGCTCTGTTCAGCTTTATAATGCTTCAACATGCTATTCAATGCTTCATCATGCTTCATGATGCTCCATGATATTTTGTCATGCCTGCCCATATTCGGTCAAGCTTCTTCATACTCCATCATGCTTCATCATCATACATATCCCAGAAACAACAACTCAACCCTATTCTTCTTAACTCAAATCTCTAAACATCTCCCCTATTCACCCTAAATCAGTTTGGTTGGTTCATCAACCCAATATACTCCGAAGAAGGCGACTACCCAGCAGCAATGCGTGCCCGAATCGACTACGTCAGTCAGCAGCAAGGCTTCCCCGAATCGCGCCTCCCCCGTTTAACGCCTGCCGAGGTGCTAATGATCCGTGGCACCTACGACTTCATGGGCGTCAACCACTACTCAACCTTCCTCGCCCGACCAGGCAGCCAACCCATCAGCCGCGTCCCAAGTCTCGCAAACGACGTCGACATCCAACAATTTGTCGATCCGTCCTGGGAGCTCACCGAAGGACAAACCTTCTTTGCCGTAGTCCCCTGGGGCATGCGTAGGCTACTCAACTGGATCGCCAACAACTACGGGCGGAATATCGAGATATTCATCACCGAAAATGGCTACGACGGCTTTAGAAACGAGTCTTTAACTGACTCACGACGAGTTAACTTTCTTAATGTAAATAACGCTCCTTTTTTTGTTATTCATTTCTTTTCTTTCTTAAATTTCTGAGTGTTTTGAGATTAAACTCTAAAGAGGTTATATTTCTCTAGTCGTATTTAAGTGAAGTCCTCAATGCAATCAACGATGGTGTACGTGTGACTGCCTATACTTTTTGGGCGTTGATCGATAACTTTGAATGGACGAATGGATTCAAGTAAGTGACGCAGGAAAAGTTTGAAAACCACTGTTAAAGGCTAACATATTTCTCAGTTCTAGATTTGGTCTCTACCGTATAGACTATGATGATCCTACTGGAAATCGGACAAGAGTGCCTAAACAATCAGCGATGGTTTATCAAAATATTATAGTGACGCGGGAGATAAATGAGTCCTTTGTACCAACAGAGTTTGCATTTGATTCGATATAATTGCTTTTATTTAATTTATAACACTGAAAATGGATTTTGTAAACATTATATATTAAACATTGAGTCATAAATTATTTCAAAATTATAACAGAACCGCGATCTGAATCCCATGCATCATCATGTTTGTGTGAACAGTGGAATTATAGTATATGCAACCCAAATATCAACGCATACGACGACGTCCGATGATGTGTGTCGTCGGCGGCAGTTGGTTGCTAGCCGCCTTACGACGCGTTGATGATTAGTCCGGCAGTCTTAATGATGCACTGTGTAATTGTGAGAGCTCGGGAGTTATTGGTCAGGTTGGTTCGACTTTTCTCTTGCTCATAACGCTATTAGCCAGAAGTTAACTTTTTCCTTCAAACCATATGCATTATCTTATGTTTTCTCTACAACCTTGGTGGCGCCTAACCTAACCTAACCTAACCTAACCTAACCTAACCTAACCTAACCAAATACGATTTATCCCGAATTTTAATATGTGATATTTAAATTCATAACCTATACTTATAGGTTAAGAATCTACTACCACGAAATTTGAATTATTAAAATCTTCTAACATGTTTTATCATGCTTTTTATGCTTTATTATTATTTAATATGCTTCATCATCATCATCACTTCATCATACTCTGAATATGCTGAAATGCCGTAGAAACTGGTAACCGAAAAAACACCCATATCTTGAATTCAACAAAATATCGGATAGGCGTGAGTCTGAACTTGAATTCAAGGAATCAAACTATTTTGTTCAAGTTTCATTATGTTTCTCTATGCTCCGTCATGCTTCACCAAGCTTTATCAATGCTTCGTCATACTTCTAAATGCTTCACCAAGCTTCATCACGCTTCATCTTCATCACATCAATATATTACAGCCTCGCGTGAGATTAATACTTTTATTCTTACATATTTTCTTACATTTTTAAATTTTAATTACAAAAAATTAATAGATTAAACTATATTAATACTATTCAAACAAAACGTATGAAAACAACCGTCAAGACGCGTCATGACGCCGATCTAATCTAATTAAACAAATCTTTAACAGGAACACGCTCAACAACACCTCCGAAAATCGCACCAACAAAAGCAACCACACTTTCGCTAATCGCCGGCCGCAGCAATTCCTCCACCTCCCTCCAGTTTTCATTCAGAAAATTATTCAGATTATCCCCGAGCACCTTGTCGCCGTTGAAAAGATTGTCCAGTTTTAGCTGAATGTGACCAGTATGGAACGAGAAATTCTGATTGCGAAGGTCAAAGTAGACATCGCCGTTCTTCTCCGTTGGTATGAAATAGAAATTGTAATCGACGTCAAACTGATAGATGGTAATGTTCGCCGGACCGTGGCCTTTGATAGGTAGGATCAAAACCTGCCCGTCGATGTCATACGTGCCGATTATTTCAATGCGATCGAAGTGGAATGTGTTCTCTGATCTGTACGTTTCCCCATTCACGCTGGAATTCAATTTTGATATTTGACGATTAAAGGAGATTAAAGGAACATAAACGTATTTTTAACTGGTCTTAACTCAAACAACTTACTCCATTTTAACATAATCAAAATCGTCCAAATGAAAAATGTCCAACTCTGTCATATTAATCTTCAAATTTGGACCGGCATCGATGAAAACTTGTGGAATATGAAAGGGTGCCAAGGCAGGAATGTTCAACTCCTTTATTCCTTAAAAAGTTAAAGATTTGTCATTAAAAAAAATTAAGAATCAGACTTTTCATGCTGTTTGATTCTGCTTTATCAAGCTTCATCATGCTTCATCAAGCTTTATTATGCTTCACCAAGCTTCATCATGCTTCATAAAGCTCTGTCAGAATAGTTTTAAAAATCTATACATACCTTTTCTAATGTTAGGAATAAGTCTTGGCACATTTTCTTTTATACATTCCGTCAGATTTTTGTCTTTTAACGTACATTTATTAATATACGATGCTAAAAACGAAACCTGTTTTAATTTCTCGTCGCAGAAACTTTAATAAATAATAATTAAAACCAGCTTACGTAGTTGATATGCTGTACAGGTCAGAAAAGTTACAAGAATCAAGGTTATGCTTTTCTCAAACATTGTAACTTTTGAAAAATTCAGAGATTTCAGAAATTAAGTAGACCTAACGCCCTGTTAAGTTGTCGTATTATGTTGTTGTTCTCTCCTTGCAAGCTGCTTAAATACCAATCATTTTAAACATTAATTATTCAATCAAAATAGTTGACAAAACTTATTATTTTTCATAATTTTAAACGTTCGTGCATTAATATGCGTGGATTTCGTTGCATAAATTTAATAAATTATAAGTTTGGTCGATTTTTAATCATTATTGTTAATGTAAACTTGTTTTTGTTGCATGTTTAAACAAAAAAAGTGGCCTATATTACATTGTTAGAATATCACTTGTTTCAAAATCTAGTGTAATTTTTATGTAAAACAATTCTGCCTTTTTGTATCCGTCGCGGCGGTGAGCGACAGACGTGCTCCATTTTGTTATGCATTTAAGTTTATCTGTTAATAAGGATACACGAACTAGTCGTGTTCAATTGTCCCACAATACTCTCAACAAACTGCCGATCACAACTGTTTTTATCAAACTTTGGATTATAATCTTAGAGTTTGCTCTTTAATCCTTTCATGGTATTCTAATTTTGTTTCAATCAGGTTCAAATTAATGTTAGGTAGGGTCTAGAAAGGTTTGGGTTTAGTTTTTTCGCGGTTAAAAGTAAATTATTCAAAGAAAAAAAAGTGTCAAGAAGTTAATTTTAAAAACATTTCATAATTAAAAACTAATAAATTTAAAAACATTATGATATCATTATTCATAATAATAATAGAGGAGATAATAAACAGATCCGATTTAGGAATACATTACTAAATTATATATTGTTTTCGAGGTAAAAATTAATTTGTTTTCGAATTAATCGCTCTTGGTTCTCCTTTGAAATTATTGACCTCGGCGCGTCATCGGAAATGTTCGTAAAGGGACGATTTTACCCGAAGCGTCGGCCTTAGCGCGTTCTCATACACTATCACCATCTATTATCTATTTTCAGTAACAAACTGTAAGCCGAGTAGGCAGTGTAGATCGTAAATCATTACAGTGGAACAAGTTTTTAAATAAAACTATCAACAAAAACAACAATGCTCGGTGTGCGTAGTAACACGTTCACAGAACCTACGATGGGTGACTCCGAACAGGACGCAAATTCAGCCCTCACCGAATTGGATAAAGGTAATAACAAATTGTAACCTCAAAATTTGTTAGTTTTTAAAACTTTTTACCCTCAGAACTTTCATCAACTTCTTTGTATGTTATGTAACTACTTTATTACATTCCTACACTCTTAAATATTTCATCATTACATGTGTAGGTCTACGTTCTGGTAAAGTTGGCGAACAATGCGAATCAATCGTCCGTTTTCCTCGGCTCTTCGAAAAGTATCCTTTTCCCATATTAATTAACGCATCGTTCCTGAAGCTCGCGGACGTCTTTCGAGTTGGCAATAATTTTCTTCGTTTATGCGTGCTGCGTGTGTGTCAACAGAGCGAGAAACATCTGGATAAAGTTTCAAACGTTGACGAATTTGTGCGAAGAGTTTACAGTGTCATTCACAGCAACGATCCGATTGCAAGAGCCTTAACTTTGAGGATTTTGGGAGCGGTCGCTTGCATTATTCCGGAGCGCCAGCAAGTGCATCATAGTATTCGTACGAGTTTGGATTCGCATGATAATGTGGAAGTCGAGGCTGGGATTTATATTGCAACACAGTTTGCGGCACAATCAAAGTAAGTTATTGTGAAATTCATATTTTTGTCTTATATTTCAATTTTTCGTTTAGAACATTTGCAATAAGCATGTGCAACAAAATTTCGGACATGATCCAAGGACAAGCAACCCCAGCCAATATGAAACTACAACTAATTCCGATTCTACAGCACATGCATCACGATACAAGCACTGCTGCGATGGTAAGAACTTTGTGTACGGAATTATTACCGAAATATCCAACGGAAGAGTTTGTCGTTGTTACGTTGAGTACATTAACACAGCTGGCTGTTGCTACATTGGTTGATATACCAGGTCAGGTAAGCTTTTTTTTACAACCCAAAAAACTTATAACAATAATACTCGGAAATGTATTGTAGGTAAATCGCCTAATAAAATACATAAAAACCGATCCAAGAAAAAAAATAAAATCCAAATGTTTGGAACATCTGCACGAGTTAGCTAAACCAGGAGCACATTTATGGCCACCTGGAGCAGTCGATTCAGTCCTCGACATTTCCCTGGAGACAACTTCGCCGAAACTACTCAGTGCTTCTCTACGCGTCGTCGAAGTGTTAACGGAATCACCACAATTATGCCATGAACAACATCATAGTCAGTCGAAACTGCGACAGTTGTGTGCGAAAATCTCATACTCACCGCACGCCGCCATCGTTGGACAGGCAATACATATTTTAACGCAAATTATTTGCTATTGCTACAAGGAGAAAATCAAGGTAAGCGGCGTCGATGATGTTATCTGTACTTTAGAAACGTTGATACTGTTGTTAACGGTGTCTAACGAGGAACCAGCGCAGCTTAAGTTGGTTTTAAAGTGTACGGTACGTCTTGCCGAGATTGATCAAATGTATTGTGAGCGTTTTGTCGAATTGTTGGAATCGCGATTAGGCGCCGTCGATGACGACTGTACCATTGTTATCTGCGAAGCCCTCGGAGCGATTGCGGGCATACATTCAGATGCATTACTCCCACATCTTGGAGATATTTTGCATCATATTCAAAATTATTCACAAGCTTTGAATAATGATAAGCAGACCAATATTTTGGTGCTGCTCTGTACGTTGGTCTTTCAAACGATGTCTGGCTACACGTGGAGTGAGGAAACCATAACTATTTTGCACCAAGTTTCGAGTTTGACGAATCTCTGGGCGAATTATCGCATTGGACGGGCGGCAGTTCGCTATGGGCATCACGAACTTGGGAGTTTTATCTTTGGCAGTCTGACGGAGCAAGTGAGTTATGAGCATTGGCATTTTTGGTTGGTGTGCCTCAAAGAAATGTCACAAGCTGAGGCGATGTTGTCTACAAATGGTAGTGACGAACGCAATGAGAGTATTGTCGATCGGTTGGATTATGCTATAATGCATTATAATAAGGCGATTGCTGCGTTGAAGGCGGCGAGTACGCCATCGCATAATCTGCAATTTCAAGCCGAGTATATGCATATTCGCTGCGAGTTTCTACAGTGTTTGTTGCTGCTGATACACACTTGCAATATTTTGTGTATTGTGCCGCCGCCGGCGATTGCATCGACCATTGCACAGTCGACGAGGGATGATCTACAGCGGCATGGGTATATTACGAATCAGATGCGAAAGTGTGTGAAGGAGTTTAAGGCTTGTGGCGAGTTGTATTTTAAATTGTATCAGACTGCTTTCGATGCGGATTGTTCAACGTTGGAGAATTTACAAATGTAAGTTATTTTCTCTCACGTTTAATATGTTTCTTATGGTTCAAGAAAAATAATGGTTGGATTATATTAGTTTGCAGCAAATGTGTATACTTTTGGAGCAGTGCGTGGAAAGTGTTTGTGTGAGCAACGCAGCAACTCGTCAAGTGATACAGTTTGAAGCTAAAGACTCGAATCTTGAGTGTCGACAACTACTCAACGGCTGCCAGAATGCCTCCAGACTCTGTCAGAGCATCGCTGATGAAAATCTTGGACTTACTATAACTCATAAGGTAATCTTTAATCGTGTTAAACAGCAACTGCATGTTTTTGTTGTTGTTTGCGAAGCTCATTTCGGATGCAAAGCATCTATCTTCCGGTAGATTATTTTGCATCCGAAATGCGCAACGCAAACAACAAAAACGTGTGGGGTGCGTCCTTAAATTATATTTAATCACACCCACAGTACAACATGATTCTTTAGTAATCTTACTCTAAAGATTATTAGAACTTGTACTATATGGTTTTTAATCTTTCAATCACTATTTGTTAGTCATTTTCAGTTTATTATTAATTTTAATACTAGTTCAAATAACCAATTTTCATCTATTTTTATGAAAAACGTGATAAATTTGATATTTTTAGCATGTAGACCTACTAAAAACAATCGTCGAAATGTTTGCAAATACTCCATTGACAATGCCGCGCTTCTTCTTCCAAGTCCTACAATGCACGACGCTGAAACTCTCGATATCGCCGCAGCACCGAGTTCTCGGTGAGTGCATTAGCGTGCAGCCGAGCGCCCAGCTGGCGGTAAAAGTGGAGGGCGTTATTCAACACGGAGGCCGGCGGCCGGGGCGATTTCGACGCGTTCATAGAGTGGCCATTACGGTCACGTCGCAGCTGCAGCCGAGCGGTAAGCTCAAGGAGATTGACGTGCACGCCAAGAATGCGGCGGAGACGACGTGTGTGCTTTCGCAAACGGTAGCGCCGCATAAGGACTTTTTCGCTGCACAATTTCTACTTGCGTTTCCCCGCGGCGGGCTGTATGTCCTCGCTATTGACGCCGCCGTCGTCGACGAGGAGGGGAACACGTGGAATACGGGACCACGATCGACGCTCACGGTAAAGGTGCCCGAGGAGGCGAAACTGCAGCCGATTTCCATGCCCGGGATGGCTGGAAATGCTAACGTGTAAGTTTCTTTATTTTTCGCGCATTGCATTCCTTTTTGTCGAATTTTATTTCTTAAATTGTTATTCTAATACTTTTATAGGATTCTAATGACGGAGGATACACTCTTCGCAAGAAAAAAGTAGTGGTAAGTTTTTTTTTATTTACTTTTTTTTTTTGAAAAAGATATTACACTAGAGGCGGTACAACGGGATCGCCATTAAGCGGCGTATTATCGTACTCGCGCACATGCACTTGTTTGTCTTCTTCATTCAACAATTCGCTGGTATGAACGGACAAAGATCCTCAATCGTAAGTTTGTTTGAGTACATTTTCGCGAGATCAAAAACTGTGAGAGCGGCGAACGCCACCGCCATCATGGCCTCGGTGTCGAGGTTGATGTTGCCGCTCACTGTCGATACCGTTGCCGTCAGCGTCACACTATTGGTGCGTTTGACAAATTGGGCGTGTATGCCCACCCTGTCGAGGCGCACGCGATGCCCGAGCGACGGGATGAGTTCGTGGGTGCGCTGTGATCCATTGATGCCCGCCAGCTGTGACGTCGAGAAAACCATGCCCTTGGTCTGCATTACCGAGTCGAACGCTGCTGCGCCGAGCGTAATTTTACATCGGGCGCGTGCCGTTTTCATCGGTTGACTTTCGATAGGTGGCGCTGAACTCACATTTCTAGTCGAATGAATCCTCAACATGAATCTAACGAAAAATGAATGTATGAATGGGTAGAGTTTAATAGAGGATATTTTCATTGTCAGTAGTGAACGGACATGATTTTGAATAGTTGTCAAGAAATTGTCAAAATTGAAAAGAGGTTAGACATTGTGCCAAAAACTTATAAGGGTCAGATTTGTTTTTATTCTAGGTATTTTAATGTTGTGTTTTTGTAGATTTTAGTAGATTTTTAGTTATTTTCTAACAATATTTTAAATGCCACCGATGTGTACAGTTTCATTGACAATTATTGGCGAACGATCATATTGTCGCACGTTTATTTTCTCTGCACTGTAGTGATAATCACCACGTGCACCTCCAGTCTTGCTCTGAAGACGTACGTCGGTAATGGTGATGTCGTGGCTGACGGCCTTGCACATGTCGTAGACGGTGAGGGCTGCCACAGTCACTGCGGTCAGTGCCTCCATCTCTACGCCAGTTTTTCCATCGCATTTCACAGTCGCCGACAGTGAAATACTCTCGTTAAATTCGTCCAGTTTAACATCAACTTGGACAGAATTGAGGGGAATATTATGACAGAGTGGTATTAATTCCGACGTCTTTTTCGCCCCAATAATCCCGGCTAGTTGGGCCACCGTAAGAACATCTCCTTTTTTCAATGCATTTTCTTTGATGAGTTTCGCTAGCTGACTGCCGATTTTCACCACGCCTCGAGCTTCAGCTGTGCGATTTGACGAGTTTTTAGCGCCGACATCAACCATCTTTGGGCGCCCTCCTTCATCGACGTGCGTAAGCCTTGTGGAGGTTGAGTATAGTCTTTGATTAAAAGAGTTTTTTGTTGACGTTAAGAGGGGAAATAAATGCAAAAAATGTGATGATGGTATTGCGTTAATAGCCAAACGGGTTACTCGGTTTGCATCTGAAAAATAACGGTAACAAACAAAACGTGGTAAAATTTGGTAAAATAATTTTATGTCAACATTTAACATTTCGAGAAGCACCAAGTACCCAGTTATTAGATTTGTATTTGTATAAAATGAGGTTTATATGTTAAATCTATTTCACTTAGCCGCCAATTAAGATCATTGGTCTGTTTTCCATTTTTGACAGATTCAGCATGCCTAAATTAGAAAAGGCGAATTAGCCACACGACTACAAGATACGACTATAGTTGTTGAAGAAACGAGGTGGTTATCTACTTTTGGTTGAGGTTAGGTTTTTTTTAAAGGTTAAAGCCACAAGAGTTTTACCTGCATGTTGTTTCTTTTTCCGCGACACGGCAGCACCGATGAGTGCTACTAGGTCGTCGTCGCTGCAACCAGCACGAATTGCGTCGCGGAGTGATATCTCTGCGTTGCCAAAGAGGCAAACTTTGAGGTTACCATCGGCTGTGATGCGCAGGCGATTGCAAGAGCCACAAAAATGTTCGGACATTGAGGTTATGAAGCCGACCTGGCCCTTGGCACCAGGTATTTTCCAAGCCTTTAAATAATTTAGGTTAGATTTGTTGAAATAGGAGTTTGTTTCAAAATACTTTGCTTGTGTCATTTGGGCCGTTCTCCAACGGTGCAAAGTCTGGCCATTTTGTACAAATTGTCTCGACCATCGTCTTATAGGAGACCATTTTATCCATTTCCCACTTGTTGCCACTGAAGGGCATGTACTCTATGAAGCGAACGTCTATATTCTTTCTTTCCGTCATTTGTACAAAGTCGTTTATTTCGTCATCGTTGAAATCTAACCTCGAAAAAATTGGCTATTGTTATAACCTAAATTTGATATATACTAAAATATATACAAACTTTTCATTACAACGCAGTTAATCTTTACAGGAGCATAGCCGAGTTGTATGCCAAGATCGATGCCCATTAGGACACGCTCCCAGCCACGTCGACGTGTGATTCGCTCAAATTTATCCTTTTGTAGCGTATCCAAACTCACATTGATGATGTCCAAACCAGCACGCTGCAACCCAACAAGCTGTCGCGTCAACACAAGACCGTTGGTAGTCATGGCGACCGTCTCCAAGCCCTCAATGTTTTTCAGTTGGCGAATAATGTCGGGGAGATCTTTACGTACGGTCGGCTCACCACCGGTTAGTCGTATCTTTGTAACGCCCTCGTTGACAAAGAGAGCAGCGATTTTGACAATTTCATCAGCAGATAATAAGTGTGCGTTTGGTGTTAGTTCCACACCGTTTGCAGGCATACAATACTGACCTGAAGTTAGGTATGTTATATTTAAATGTTGCATTTCTACAATTTTATATACAAATAAACTTGTAGTAGTAACTTACATCTCAAGTTGCATCTTTCGGTGAGTGATATGCGTAGATATGTGTGGTGCCTCCCAAAGGTGTCTGTCAGGGGATGTTTTGGCTGCCGCTGGAAGGATGAAAGGTTAGTAACCATTCGTTTTGTTTTTAAAGAGGAATACCTTAGTTGCTAAGGTTTCAATGTGAGGTGGAATTGGGTTTATCACAGTGGACGCTTTGCGCTGAATTATACAGCACACGGAATGTAGTAACTTTGGACGGAACATTGTTTTTCGACTTGACTACTCAGTCAGCCAGACATGTTGCGCGTAGAAAGTAGAAGTTTTTATGTGTAATGTTAGATACAGGCAACGGCAATGCGTTATTGTGACGTTGACCTTTGTTGATGAGCGTTGATAACGTTTGTATTGCTAACGAGTGCGCTTCAATCAACTAGCTAAGTTGCTCGATGCTAAGTAAACAGGGCGTCTTATACTTGCTGTATGCTACTGAAATTAGTTTCTGTATTACTTTTGGATATCTTTCTAAACTTGCGTGTGTAAACTAAACGCTGCAAACGAAATGTACAACGATTAAAAATCGTCCTAATCGATCGTAACAAGATGTGCAAGCAGTAGGCTTGTTGATTATGAGATCATGCTGCGTATTTGGTGCTCGACACTAACTGGTTTGGCCTTGTTTTTTTTTCGTTTTGCGTGTTACTGAATACTGTGTGAAATTTAGTATTTTGTGGCATTTATTTGTCGATTTGGAGTGTTTTTATTCTATAATGAGCACGCGAATGTGTTTACATACTGAAAATTATCAATTTTTATCACGTCAAGGCCGTTTTAGTGACAATACATTATATTCTTAACGGTGTAATGTGATCTATGACGGTACTTTTGAGTTGGTTAGGTGTTAATCGGTATATTTTAAAATATTTTTCCATTTAGTGGTTAAGTTGGTAGGCCTGATTTGACTGCAAAATGTCAAAATAAGTGAATTGAAAATATTTAAATTGGAACTAGACTAGACTAGAGCGTTCTAAATTAATTTTAGTCATATCGGGTTTAAAGAAGTTTTTATCATATTTCAAGTTGTATCTCTTTTATATAGTGATTAAGTTGGCACACCTGTTTTTGTTATGTCAAATCAAATGTCAAAATAGGTAAACAGAAATCAGCTGAACGTTTAAAAACGTAACCGTAACCTTACAAAGTCAACAATTATTGAAAAGCAAGCACATTATTTATAACAAAGTATCTTGCGAAATAACCCAAAATGGCCCTATTTGCCGCCTACGCTAATGTCACGGAAAATCCCAGCGTCGAAGCACCTGGAAACTCTACAGAAACGTCGGAGACGTGGTTAACGAACTCTAGCTTTAAAATCGACGTTATTCCTTTTCAAAGTAAGGAAGTAGAAGATATATTACACCCTTCACATTTCAAAACTAATCATGCAAACGCGGAGTCGCATTTAGAGAAGCCTCATTCGAAATTGAAAAGAAAACATAAGAAGAAAAAGGCGAAGAAATCACACAAACGTCAAAAAAATCGAAGGAAAGAAGAATCAACCTCAGAAAGTGATTCAGCAATCGGTATAGGTAAAGACGAAGAATATTCTATTGATAAAACTCGTGTAACTGAGTTTAAATATGCCAATTCAATCTCCAGACCAATGGCACCGAAATACAGGGTGTATAAATACATTGGCTTACGTAAACCTTCAAAAATTAAGAAGTTTAAGCGATATTATCAGATTATTTTTGATAAACATGTTAATGGAAGTGCTAGCGAAGAAGAGAAAATCACTAAGAAATCTTTAGACGCTTCAAAAGATGAAAAAACTTCGAAAAAAGGAAGTTTAAACCTAGAAAATGAGGTTGTGATGATGGAAGAACAGGAGATTTCCAGACAAACTGCAATTTTCAATAGAGAACTGCAAGTAGATTCGTCTCAAATCGATTTATGGGTGAAATACATTGAATTTCAAGATACAATCTTCAATTTTGAAAAGTCGTTTCGAAAAGGATCTATTGCCAAAGGCCAACGCGTTACAGCTGAACGGAAACTGGCGATCTTGGACAAGGCGCTTCAACATAATCCTGATTGTGAACGACTGTTGCGCATGAGGATAAACATTGCAGTGAATGTTTTTCCTGCCGATGAACTACAGACACAGCTTGGTAAGCTAGTTGAGAGGGATTCAGTCAATATAATACTGTGGCAAGGGTATATTGAGGCAACCCAATGTTCAATGTCACATTGTACAGCGCCATCTGTTATTAATTTGTACGTGAAATGTCTTCATACGCTGCATACGATTAGGAGAACTGCGAAAATTAATCGTATTTTGCTGGAAGAAAGCATATTACGCATGTTATACCAGTGTGGATTGTTTTTAAAACAAGCTGGGTTGTTTGAGCAGTTGTGGACATTGTTAAGGATGTATTTAGAACTTAACCTCGCTTCAGTGCCATCGAGTGGGAATACTAGAAAAGGAGATTCTAAATGTAGAAGTACATTTGTTAGTACTATAACTCCGGACGAGAAACAACTTGTTGACTTGGAAGACACAGTGCTTAAGTCACAGTTACCCATTCATGAACTTTGGTTAAGAATAGAAAAGTTAAGGGAGGCGTCACACTGGTTGCCTATTGAAGGACACTCTGAAGATCCACAAAGGTCCGTATTTACAGAAGATGTCTCTGAGTTGATACATCCTATAACTGTTCCTGGGAACACCTTTAGATTGACGGTGACCATTCTAACCTTGCTCAAGATTCCCTTACTTCCGTCAAGACATTCGGGGATGAAATATTTTGGAATCGATTATGTACCATGGGCATTGGACTCGATTGAGACTTTACTTCCGATGTTTCTACCACTCTATCCCATTGATGTTACCAACAACTTCTTGAGTACGTTTACTCAAAAGTTGGCAGTTGGCCCGCAGTACCTGAAAACACTTCCGGGACAAGAGGAATATCTTCAATTTATCTTAACGGTGATGGAAGGCTGTATCAACTGCTTGGAAGGAAGGAACAAAATGGCTATTACAGTGTGGTGGTTTAGGTTCTTAAGACTCTTGGCAGTCTTAGAGAAGAGAGGACTATTCAAAGTCACTTCAGGGTTTAAGAAGAAACTAAGGAATGATATGAAGAAAGTCCTTAAAGAAAACTCTAGTAATATTGAGCTTTTCAAGGAGTATGCTTTGGTTCAATATGAAGAGAGTTACGAAGGAGGAGTGGGGGTTTTGAGGACCGCCATTTGTATGAGTGGAGGAGATGTTTTTGGAAAGACTAAAGAGGAACAAGCAGCGGTTGTGTCAACTCTAAGAAATTTAGTGGAGCTTCATTTGTTTCGTCATAATTTTGGAGGGATTGATAATGAGATACGACAAACCTGCCTGAAATATATCGCTTCAGTGGTTCTGGGAGTCTTCACAATTGAGACAGCTCCAAGGTTTGTGACTCAAACCATCATCAATCTAGTGAAAGCAAAATTTGCTGAAGTCAACGAAGGTATTCTGAAAAACCCGGTGGAGATAGACGGGGTGGGGCACTTTCTCTCAGACTTTTCCACCGATTGGTTAATCCTCAATGCTTACCTTCTGCTCCTAACCAATTTAGGGGAAGCTAGGATATTCATCGAAAACATACTTTCCAATTGGAACAACTCAAACGTGGAAAATGAAGATGACAACGATGACAAAATGGCAGCTCTTACTCACCGTAAGGAGATCCTGTATGAATACCTCGTAGCTATACTTTTCAAAACCTGCCAAGATGTTCCTGGAGCCGGTATGTTTCCGACTTTGGATAAGTATCTTCAACTTGGGATTACCAACTTTCCGAATAATATGTTCCTGCTGGCGACTTTGGCGAAAGTTCAGAGTTTCCATCCGAATTTTGGTCAGCCCTGGTGGCGAATGCAGGAGGTGTTACTCAAGACTGGACATGCTCTCCCGACGCTTTTTGCTGTGCTCATAGCAAATCAACGTATCGCTGAGATTGAGAACAACTGGGTGGATACAATCACCGGGAGGGTGATTACACCGGATGGGAGTTTTCGGAATAGAATGCTGAATTTGTTCAAGAGGATAACGAAGAGTGATATGTGCACGAGAAGGTGTGGGTTGGTGTGGCGGTTGTATCTGCAGTTTTTGCACGCGTATTTCGAGCCGAAGGTGTGCAGGGCGGCGTATTATTTGGCTGTTGAGGAACTGCCGTGGTTGAAGAGTCTTTATATTGATGCGGCGATTTATATACCTGAAGATCTTGCTCAAATTCAGGATCTTATCATTGAGAAACAGTTGAGGATTCATGTTACTCCTGAGGAGTTGGATGTATTGAGAAATTGAAAAATAAAACTTGTTTTTTTTTTTAATTTGGAAGACTTTGTGGGAATTGGGTAGTCCATAATCACATTTTAGAGTTTAGTTCTTAGGTGTTGAAAATTTTGAGATTAGTGGTCGTAATTGAAGTGATCGAAACTTTAAGTGGAGAAACTTGGACTTTGGAGTAGTTATAATTTACAGGACATCATTTTATTTCGAGCGTAGTAGCCAAGTTGGTAAGATCGGTGTTTACCACGCATGGGATCTACGTTCAAATCCTGACACCTTTACTCGTTCGGGCAACCACATTAACATCTGTGGTTGTCGTTACAGAAGTTTTCTTTGCCTTGGGCGAGGCTAACAACCGACCCAAAGGGAATGGATATGTAGCCCTTTGTAAATGCGTAAATGTTATTTTAGTGTACATTACAAATATTTCAACCGGCGAGCAAACATATTTTCAACTTTCTTTTCCTTTAGTATTACACCTCTTCTAGGAACCTTTTCTCGACTTCTCTACCTCTTTTTATTGCACTGAACCTATCCAGCGGTATAACGGTTCCGACCGTTTTCAGCCCCACAGCTGCGTCGCTGGCTTTTCCCAGAACGGTCAAAACTGATGTCGCTTCAATCTCCAAAGTAGAAAAGCGACCTTCTCTCCTACACCTCTTCTTGATGCGCGTAGCCAATGAGGAGATAGGTTTCCTACCCCAACCCCGCACATGTTCGTCTAAGCCGCTCGCAACTTTACGAAAGGGAGACAGTCTCAAACCTCGGTCAAGGAAAGTTGCGAACTTGGTGTGCCCTCAATCTACTTCGTATATCGTGCTGTACATTAGAACGTTTGCTCGTAGCGTTTGGTGTTGGTCAATAAAAACTTTTTGTTATTTACATTTGCTTATTAATATCACTCGTCGTTACACGACCAAAAACCCCACAGATATATTTGGGGCGTTTCTCACCACACTTGGACATGCTGTAGTTTTAGCATTTGCATCTGTTCAGCTACTTTTCTATACCGCTGTGGATTGTTATACCAGTGTTTCTCCAAAATTCCCACTAACCAAATGTTCATCCTAAGCCAACCCAAACTAACCATTGCATGCACTTCTATCGCTAGCCAATTTCTTCTACCTGGACCCACCCTTTTATACACTTGCCGTATAGGCTGCATAGTGTTTGAAAATAGTTGCTGTCTATAGGCGTTGGTGCCAAGTATGGGGGTTTGAAGACGGTTAATTTTACACTGATTTGATACAGATGCACCCGATGTGGACTTTATTGTTGTAATATCAATAATAGTAAACTGCTTTGTGCTTTAGAAAACACCTTGTTGTAGACTCATGATTGTAGGAGCTCACTTTTAACAGTGTCAGAACAATCTTGCTGTCGAGAACCGATGATCAAAATCCCTTGTAATCTTTAAGAACTTGCATTTGCAACCGGCACGTACCCATCTTTAGTTATTTTTATTTCGTTTATTTCATCGTCTCATTTATTATGCATTTGCATGGATTTGGGGAACGACGATATCTATTGTGAAGACACGTTCATTATAAAATATTTGTTCGCCCTGAAAAGCAAGCGGGTGGCAATTGCGGCCGCTCCTAAATTTGTAGTTTATTGGGGTACCTTCCATGTGCTTTGAACAGGCCGTTTATTGCCATGGTATAACCGCGTCGCAGTGCATCGA
>WSZQ02107848.1:32747-50164 GCA_019419845.2 Weissflogia rhopalogaster
GCGACCTCACAAGTTACAGATTAGGTAAACCGGAGGTAAAGACGACCTAGCACTTACTCTGCAAACTTTTCCTTCTAGGCATCGAGCAACAGGTCACACAGAATTCAAGAGGAAATCAGTTAATGAGATTCTAGCCTTTTCGAAGGTAATCTCCGTGATTGGCCTATCGAATTGATTGACCCATGCACAATTGACCAAAATTAACCACAGTGCCAGTGGCGATGACCGCCCAGAATAAAAAATGAGCAGAAGGAAGATGGAATCACTTCCATTGCGTAAAGCTTATTACACATTGTCTTCTGAAATTCTTTGAAAACTATTGTCTAATTCAAGTTATCAAATGATAATAGATAACAGAATGATAACAGCATAAATCACCAAGAACGTAAGAAATAAGATACACCACACTTGGACTAGAAAAATCTATGTTTCAAGAAAACACAGTTATAGCAAGTAAAAGAATAAGCCTTTATAAACTGTAGTCAATTCCCAAATAAGTAATAACTATAGTTATAAGAGTTAAAAATAAAAGAATTATTCCACGAGTGGCTTACTCGTTATTTATATTAACAAGTTTCAAATAATAAAGCATGGATACTAGATTTTCAAGTCAATTTATAGTATTGTTTTTCATCGCCAGAACAACCCAAAAATTTGATACATTATTCATTGTTTCAATACATTTCACGACGAACAATTCACTAGCAAGCAGTCTTGTAAGTAGTTGTAAGTTCAGAGTTTTTGTTATAAAAAAATCAATTCCTTTCGTTTAATTCGCAGTGTTCCAGATTAAAATGGACTACACGGGAACTCGTCAGCCAACCAATGATCCTCCGCAATGCACTGCAACCATGGACAATTTCTATTCCAATGTGATAAGCGACGTTATCTCCAAGTCTGGCAGTCACTTCCTTGATGACACCATCGACCTAGAGGTTCTGGAAGAGCTGAAGAAGGTCTGGACAGCAAAAGTAGAAAAAAGCCTGAAGACGTCGAAGGAGAATGCTACCAAGTTGAACGTCTCCAAGTTGGTAGTGTCCGAACCAAAATTATGTGACGTTTGTACACACCGCCAGGAGATAAAACGCGAGCATCCCTATGCCGTTAAGTCGGAACAGTTTGGAAATGGCCGGTCCGTAATTGATGTTATGGGTATTAAAGTTGAGCCTGAGGAGGAATGGCGTGAGGTGGCCTACACTATCCCGTTGCAGATCAACATCTTGGCCGATCCTCCATTTGCAATCACAGTATATGTCACCCAAGATCAGATCGATGGGAATCGTATTGGATCATTGATGACTGTAGAATTACTCGATGAATTGATGCAGTTGTCTACCGAAGATGCTACGGATCGCATGCAGACACTTGTCGATGAAGATTTTAAGCATTATATGCAACTGAACCTCGATCCCAATCCTGGGATGTATATTGAGCCTAAAATCGAAGAAAGGCAGGACTATATGCCATCGGGGAGTGTTAATCAATATCGGGGAAGCCAACGGATGAATTCGATGCAATATCCACCACAAAATGGCGGTGGGTTTCATTTGAGGCAGGTTGACGGTGCTACGGATGGAAAGCCTTTGGTCGGACATAGGATTGATTGTGATGATACTGATCATGATGATCTGCCTGATGACGATGATGATGACGATGACGATGATGATGACTCCGATGATGATTGTCTAGCTGAATTATTGGGCGAAGAGGATGATAGTGAGCCTGATCCAGATTCAAATGATGATATCACTGAGGAAGAAGTTGGAGAGACGGATAATTTGATTCTCTGTCAGTATACTCACGTGAAAAGGCAGAAGAACCACTGGAAGTTCCGGTTTGAGAATGGTATTATGATTATTGATGGGGTTGAGTTTGTTTTTCAGCGAGCAACTGGTGAGGCTTACTGGTGAATTATAAGTTATAAGTGATTGAAGTAATTTTAGGTTTATAATATTGACATTGTAGGAACTTAAGTGTCTGATAAAGGTTGAATTGTTTATGACTTAAAGTAACTTGAAATTGCAATAAACGATAAATAAAACATCAATTTTATTAATATTTCATTGTTTAGAATTAAACAATTGTCACTGGAAGTACAATCTGATTTACTAGGAGCAAAAAAGCATACTGTGCAAAAAAGAAAGTACTAGAACATGTATGGAGGATAACAAACAGCACCAGCCAAGGTAACTTTTTCTGGATTCCAAAATTAAATAGGACGAGGGAGACCAACGAACAGATGGTTAGATGAGATAACAAACGATGAGATAAGAAACTGGAAGGAAAACACCATGGAAAATCGCGTTGCAACTCGCCCGGAAATCCAAGTATTTCCGGGAAGAAGAAAGTTGGTAACTTGGTATTAGGAGAAATGAAGGAACTCAATGGCTCCAAACAGAAGTAAACTAGCGGAAGCTTCTATTACACACCTAACAAAACCTAAACCTGAAGAACACCTACAACGATGTTGCATCACCTATGTTGCATCCAAACTGATTAAATTAAGTGATCTGAGAAGTTGACCTTTGGCAACATGAACTCCCTAGCCACCTAACTTAAATGAATAATAGACAATAGGTGGTAAGGATGATCGCCCTCCCATCAAAATGCTTAAAATAAAACAAACAATAGAAAACGCATCGATGTCATTTGGAATCTGGGATGTACTTTAATATATACAACCAATTGTACAGTGATAACAAATAGACAAAATGCTTCTAGTTGCACATTTGTTAAATTTTCAAATTATTTTCTATCCTACTTTTTAAGTAACAAAAGAATAACAACTTCTTGGAATAATTTACTACTTTATTTCCAAAGAAGCAAAAACTTTTCAACAACGCACAAACTGTTTTACAGAGAAACATTAAATTTCTAATATTCCCTTCCTTTAATTACTTCAAAAGCGTTACTTCTAGCGTAAAAATAAATGAATTAGTAAAATACAAAGTACGCAGTTTTGAAATTTTATTTGCTTCACTTTTACTTTAGCGACTTCACAATATTTCACGACATTGCATCTCTTGAGAAATTTGTTATAACCTCTAAAAATGCATCTCTACCCCTCCATATCTGGAACCGTACCAACAAACTAGCGTGTACTGTGCGAGAAACAAAATGGCGCGTCATTGATTAATCGATATTTATTAATTACGTAGGCATACACATTAAAATATATTACATATTTCTGAGCGCTGATGCTCTTTAGTCTAGGTACACATGGTCAAAATAAAAACTAACTCTCGCAGCGCTTAAGCACGCTCACCACGAATGCGTCGCGCCAGCTGAATATCCTTCGGCATAATCGTCACTCTCTTGGCGTGAATGGCGCACAAGTTGGTGTCTTCGAAGAGACCGACGAGGTACGCCTCGCTGGCCTCCTGCAGAGCGCCGATGGCAGCCGACTGGAAACGCAGATCCGTCTTGAAATCCTGCGCAATCTCACGCACCAATCGCTGGAAGGGCAGCTTGCGAATGAGCAACTCGGTGGACTTCTGATAACGACGAATCTCACGAAGGGCGACAGTACCGGGGCGGTAACGATGCGGCTTCTTCACACCACCCGTAGACGGTGCGGATTTACGCGCCGCTTTCGTCGCTAGCTGTTTGCGCGGGGCTTTTCCTCCCGTTGATTTACGTGCTGTCTGTTTAGTACGAGCCATTGCGGTTCTGAATCACTCAAAATTTTTTCGCAAAGATACACAAGATAGAAGAAGGTATATATACGAACACCCTGAACGACCGGCTTGAAATGAACGACAACGGCCGACAACTCTGTTGTGCGTTGTTTGCGAGGGAAACTCACTATTGTTTAGGCTGGCAGCGCCGCCTTGACCGAAAATTGAAACTAAATGAGAGAATACGACATATGGTTGGCACCACTGCCAAGCTTTAAGCAAAAACTAGGTTGGCAACACTGCCAGCAAATCTAGGGTTTACAGATTCAAGTTGGTACAACTGTTTTTTTTGCAGTTTCAAATTCACTTGCAACACCACTTTGTTTGAAAATATTTTCTTAGCAATTTAAACAAAAAGCATTTGCTTTTGGAGAACAAGAAAATATGCAATATAATTACGTAAATATTTAATTTATACATATGCCTCTATATACCCAGTATATGCATTATACATGTCTAACTGTTTGGATTAAAAATGTAATAACTAAATAAAACGCCGAATGCACGGACTAAGGTGTAACAAGTTTTTTAATGCTGGCGCCTCAATCACAAAGCTCTCCTTATTTCAACATCATCATATAAAAATAAGACTAACCCACGCGCCAACAATTCAAATATACACATACCATCTAAACAATGATGCATAAATGATGCGTTACAAAATAGCGCAGAGATGTATAGAAAAGGAAACGCTTATGACGCGTACAACGTAGATTAGGTAGTCTGAAATAAGTTTACGCTGCGCATACGCAAGTCGTTATAAACATGCACAGCTCACAAGTTATGCAGGTGACATCTTTATAATAGTGATGAGTGTTGTCCAAACCATGAAAATAAAGAAATAAAACGGATATACGTTTCAAATACGGCGCTTTGTTTCATTTGTGGTTAATCAGTTGCGTCGCTTTCTGTTGTCCTCCTCCTGAAAAAATCCAAACATGTTTTCATCTTGCACATAAACGTTACAATCGTCATCATTACCATAATTATATTTTGAATCAAAGAAAGAATAGGTAACTAAATGTACGTGGTTACTATAAAAATAGCAGGTTATTGAGATAAGAGTGCGGGAATATGGGGATTGGGTTACCTATCATTTACCTTCTGCGTGAGCAAGATGACCAGCCGCCTAAAGATACCAATCAGGTCAATGAAGAGGTCCAGCGAATGGGTGACAAAATCGCGATTGCCCATGCGACGCTTTTCGATGATCAACTGCGTGTCGTACAAAACAAAACCGCACATAAGCGCCAGTCCGACGTAGAGGTGCGCCTTGAACAGCAACTGCGAGCCGAGAAAGATGTTGGCGAGCGTGAGCAGGACCAGCGTGTTCAACAGCGTCATCAGCGTGCCACCCATATAGATCCAACGACCCTCCTCGGAGAAGATCGAGCACAGCGAAAAGGACGCAAAGATCACCGAGGTGCCGACGAGCGCCGTTACGATGATGGCCGGATCGACGGCGGCGGCGTACTCGAGGAGCGGTCCCATGCCCATACCGCTCAGCACACTGAAGCCGAGCAGGTAGCCGACGCGCTGCTGCGCGCGCTTCCCATCCCCATCAGCGGTCGCCATCAACAGCACGAAGCAGGCGAGCGCGCCGAACGTCGAGATGAAGCCGGCACGGAACAACTCCGTGTAGATGTGGAGGCTGGCGCCCACGGAAGCAGCCACCGTCGACGCAGCCAAACACGCGTAAACATTGGTTAAATGTTGCCTGACTGGTTCTTCCCTAAAGATATCATTAATTATGTTTCATAAAGCGTTCAGAAATTGGTAAATATAATGGTTTACAGTAAAACCTCGGGTTACGAAAAGAATTTTTCCAAATAGTTGTACTGAAGAAAATTAGGCTTACAAACAAATAATTAAAAGCTAAAATGATTCTTTGGGGATGCAATTTTAATTTACAACAAGTTACAAATACTTGATTGTATATAAACATTTCGACATACGCAAATTTCAGTTGACGAACAAAATTTACGAAATCAAAACAGGTTTAAAATGTAGTCAAGCGAGATTGTTCGTATTACGAATTTTTATAGACAATTTTGAAATAATAAGTGCTAATAAAATCAGAAACTTTTGCAAACAGGTCAATTATTTGATTTTAACTTCATTTTGATTCAATAAACGAAATATTGATGAAACAAATTAAACTCATAAGGTCACACTGTGCTCACTTAAAAATGCTAACCATTTGCATACATAACAACACGTTATCAGTGTTGTAGATAATGGAAAAATAATAAAGGTGCAAAGTCAGCGCTTATACGCACACACACATATAAGCAAAAAATACAATGACAGCGCATGAAAATCATGCGATTTTGATATAGGACGATTACTCACAATTTGTTGTTGAATGTTCGTATAAACGAGCTGACGGATGAAGCCATAGTTTCACAAAGGTTTTTGGCGACGACTTGCGGGGTTCGCGATGATGTTGCTTGCGACGTTGGGAAGCGACACACGGAATACACGCACCCGATGCGAAAACAACACGAATGTGAAGGCGCCGACTGCGATCAGAATGCTTATTTTCCACTAGATTTCAGCCTGTCGATAGAGAAACGCAACAGCTAACGTGAATATGTCCGCTCGTAGGTGGTGGATGGCAATATGAGCAACGATATCGATAATATGAGGACTTTGCTGACACTGCGATACACGTTTATAATTTATTGATAAGAACTTACGTGTACCCTGCCGTAATCGAATGCACAAGACTGCGATATCACGAATCCAGTTGACACACGTACGTCGCTTTCATTCGTATGAAAAAGTCACACAGTTATAATTCTAGAATCGTCTCGAAACGGAATTACGACGACCTGGAGAAGGTGGCCGAGAAACGTCACGTACACAACTCTTCGATAAGTAAAATGCAGAAGGCGCCACTTTAGATTTTGTAAAGCTTACTTCGTATTACGCGAAATAAAATTATTTTTATATTAAGTTAACGCATTTTCTTGAGGTTTTATATTCAAGATACGTTGTACTTATGTTGATTAACCTTTATATATACTAATTATTGTACATTTTTGCTTTAATTTCTAATTTCTTTTAAACTATTCCAGCATAAATGAACTTGGTTAGCTTTACAATTTCATTATTCACTTTATATGGACGGGTAATACTATGTTAAAGCAATTAAAGTGAGTAGGAGAGATACTAAATTTAATGAACTTATAAGGATAGACATAGTTTTCCATACTATTTAGTTCTTTTTGCTTCAACACTTAAAAGAAGGAAAACTACGCAGAGTTTTGAAACAAGTTTAACCTCACTTTTTAGCATTTCAAATTCCACGTGCAGATTGTGCACGCTGGTTTTTGATAATATTTATGTTATATTCATAGCTAAATAATCATTCAAAATGGGTAAGAAGACGAAAATTGGAAAACAGCGTAAAGATAAGTATTATCAGTTGGCCAAGGAGTCTGGTTTTCGTTCGCGTGCTGCCTTCAAGTTGATTCAACTGAATAGGAAGTTTGAATTTCTACAAAAATCACGAGTATGCATCGATTTATGTGCTGCCCCAGGAGGATGGATGCAGGTGGCGAAGCAGAATATGCCTGTATCGAGTATTGTGATAGGTAAAGACTTAGAATTAGGTGGTTGGTTGATTTTATTCAAACAATTGATACATTTTAGGCATTGATTTATTTCCAATCAAGTCTGTACCTGGATGTATATCACTCACCGAGGATATTACTACTGAGAAGTGTAAGGTAGCACTCACGAAGGAACTACAGACGTGGAAGGCGGATGTTGTGCTCAACGATGGCGCGCCGAACGTGGGCAAGAATTGGCTGCATGACGCTTATCAGCAGGCGACGCTGACGCTCAGCGCGCTCAAACTCGCTACGCAATTTCTGCGCCAGGGTGGCTGGTTCGTGACAAAGGTGTTCCGGTCCAAAGACTATCATCCGCTCGTATGGGTGCTGAAGCAGTTCTTCCGCAAGGTGCACGCCACCAAGCCGCAGGCGTCGCGTAACGAGTCCGCTGAGATCTTCGTTGTCTGCCAGCACTACATCGCGCCGGCGAAGATCGATGCCAAGTTCCTCGATCCCAAGTACGTCTTCTCAGAGCTGGAGGTTGAGCCGACTAACAAACTGAACATCTTCCACCCGGAGAAGGCGAAGAAGAGCGCTGAGGGCTACCCAGAGAATGACTACACCCTGTATCATCGACTCCCAGCGTCCGTGTTCGTTCAGCATGAGACTGGCATTGAGGCACTGCAGGGCGCCTCGGAGATTGTGTTTGATGACGCCGAGATTGAGGCGCACGAGAAGACGACTCCAGAGGTGAAGGCGTGCTGCAAGGATATCAAAGTTTTGGGCAGAAAGGATTTGCGATTGTTGCTTAATTGGTGGAAAGTGTTGCATGAAGAGTACGTGAATAAGAGTAAAGATGATGAGAACAAAGAGGAAGAAAATGGGGAAGAGAAGATAGCTGATGATGGTGAGGATGAGGAAGAAGTTATTGATAAACACATTTCTGAAGTTCAGGTATGTTATAAGTTTCTTTAAAATCTTAAGTTTATTATCAAATATGTTATGTTTCCCTTGATTCATATTGGTTTCTTTAGGTTCAATTTGTTTAGGGAAGTTTAATGGTAAACTGTTAACACTCAGTTGCGTTATATTCGGTTCATTTAGTATAGAAAAAATGAAGTTATGCCTGGTACAACAAATCATATGTCTATATATTTCATCTTGGTTGTATAGAACAAGTTTCGTTAAGTGTACATTAGGTTATGTTTGATGCAAATTAGTTTTCAGGATATGTATAAGGAATGTCTGTTCAGGTTATGTTTGAGCTAAGTTTCTTTAGGTTGTTTTTGGTTCTAGACTTGTTTAAGAGAGTTCTAGTTCATGTTGATTTTTTCCACAAAGTAATGAAGTATAATTTTCTAAGTGTATATAGGTTAGGTTAAATTTTGTTAGGTTACGTCAAGGATTGCTTATGTTATGTTTCGATGTTTCTTTAGGTTACGTTTCATTAAGTTGGTTTTGTTATTCTATTGTTCTAATTTAATGTAAATTTTAAGGAAGAAGAATTGCGCGAACAAAAACGCAAAAAGAAAAAAGCTCAAAAAGAACGCAAAAAACTCAATGAACGTCTCAACTTGAAAATGGTCCTCAAAGGCGATGATGGGCCCACGCTGCTGCAAGGTGAAGACCTCTTCAGCCTTGAGACGATTAAGAATAAGACCGACATGAATTTAATTATTGACGCCGACCCGGATATTGCCCCCGAAGAAGAAGAAACGAACTCCGCCCAAAGTAAGTACGAGAAATATGCCAAGGATCAAGGACATTTGGACAGTTCAGGGTTGTACTACAAAGACTCTGACTCCGAACTTGAAATGGAGACGGATGACGAAGAGCAGGAAGTACAGGAAGGTTTGGGATTCAGCGATGAGGAAGAAATGGAAGAATCTCCGAAACCCAAAAAGAAAAAGAAGTCAGAGAAAGTTGAGAAAGAAGCGCATCCTTTGATTACTGATTTGGATTATAGAGACAAAGACGTTAAACGTGCATCAAAGGCACAGCTATTCTTTGAGAGGGATATCTTTAAGAATCTGATCGATGAGAAGGACGAAGACGCGGATTTGGATAAAATTATTGAGGACTGTAAGCGGAAGGGGGCGAAAGTTGTTGGTGAGGATGAAGAGATCAGTAGGGGGCCTATTCATCCGAAATTACTTAAAGCCAAGAAGAAAGAATGGACGCAGAAAGAAAATGCTAAACAGAATAAACAAAAAGTAGGTGAGGATAGTGATTATGAATCCGAAAATGATTTGAATTCAGAGACAGATTCTGACTCTGATTCTGATTCAGATTCAGGTAGTGATTACAATATTGAAAGGCCTGCTCCAACGAATGCAAAAGAAAGCAAACAGGTGAAGAAGGACGGTTTTGAGGTCGTTAAGTCCGATGTGAAGAAGCGTAAATTAACTGTCGAGGATTTAGCTTTAGGGGGTGTGATGGCTAATAGTAAGAAAGCAAAACGGGATTTAATTGACCGCGCGTGGAATCGCTACGCTTTTAACGATACGCACCTACCGGAGTGGTTTGTTGAGGATGAAAAGAAGCACATGCAAGTGGAAGCCCCCGTTCCGAAGGAGTTGGTCAGTGAGTACGAGAAACGAATGCAGGAGATGAATGTGAGACCGATTAAGAAGGTTATCGAAGCCAAGGCGAGGAAGAAGCGACGTGCTATGAGGAAGCTGGAGAAAGCGAAGAAGAAGATTGAGGCACTTGTTGATAATGCTGATGTCACGGATCGGGAGAAGAGCAAACAAATTAAGCAGTAAGTTTAATTGTTTTAAAGTTAACTGATAGTCTGATTCCTAGCCATATAGGTTATGTTTAAATGAATTCTTAGAGGTTAGGATTTATTGTTTGAGCTCAGGATGATTTGGTTATGTATAAATTTATTCAGGTTATTTATGCTTAAGGAAAGTTTTTTAGGGTTGGAGCTAAGATTTAGTTGTGTTTAACGTATGTTTAGGGATAATTTCTTCAGGGAAAGCACATTTGTTTTGGTGATTTTTAAAACTAATTTGTTCTAGTTATGTTTAATTTTGGAAATGTCTATGAATATCTAACAATTATTATTTTTCTTTTCTTTAGAATATATAAGAAGGCAAGAGCAGAACCCAAGAAAGAAGTAACATACGTAGTTGCAAAGAAGCACTTGCAATCCGGGCGAAGAGCTTCACGCCCTGCAGGCTTGAAAGGACAATACAGGGTCGTCGATCCTCGCCAGAAAAAAGATATGCGCAATAATAAAATTCGCGCGAAGAAGAGCAAAGGCAAGTCAAAGGGCAAAGGACGACCAATGAGAAATCGTGGTAAAGGAAAGGCACGTTAGATAATACTAACGCTATAAAAATAACTTGTTACAAATTGGAATAATTATACACAAATAAATTTCACGTTGCATGTGTGTTTATGCTGTATTATCTCTGTATGTATGTGTGGCATTTGTTTTTATTTTTATACACCCGCCTGACGCCATTCGCTACCTTGAACTTTCCTGATTCTGATGGAAATTGCGCATAAAAATATTAAACCTCTCTCTCGCGCTCCTTCGTTTTTCTGCTTGCGTTTTTCATGGCCATCGTGGAAGCGTCGAGAAAACCACCTGAAAGCGTGTGAGTGTTGAGATGTACGTGTGGGTTGGTAGTGCAATCAAGGTCAGTGGTAGGTATTTTCATAGATCACGGATAGAGTGTGGGAAGAGCCAACCGGTGGAAATTTTCACATGGTGGGAAATTACCGTGGCGAGGAAAATAAAACGCGTCAAGGGCAAATAGTTCTTTCTCTGTCTATCAGCCATGTATCGAATGGCGGCGATTATAAATAGCCCTCCGTTGGCCGGCCGGCGTCACGCCATCATGATTACAAGTGTCTAATTGCGTCCCCTAGGTGTACCACCACGTGTCGTGGGTGGAAATTAATGTGGTGATCGCAATCGATGCCTGCAGCGAAAAGGAAAACATCCGAAATACTTGTTGATATCACTTACACAACCTCAAAGTATATTTAACTATAATGTTCATGTTTTGTTAGGTTTATAGTTTTTGTTAGGTTAGGATGTTCCATATTTGTGTAGTTGGTGGGGTTATATTTGCTGTTTAGAATATTCATTAAACAGTTTGACAGATATGTCTTACTTAGGTTCGGTTATTTTAAATCAGATAGGTTAAGTCAGATTTGATCAGAGTGATTAGGTTATGTTATTGGCAACTCAAACATTTATTTTAAATGTATGTTTTGGTAGATTAAGTGTTCGGTACTAGCATTCCTTTTACATATGTGTAATTTCTGGGGCTATAATGTTTGCTTGGAGGTATGTTAGGTTAAAGGCAATTAAATCAGGTTATAATTTGATTACTGGCTTATTAAGGCTATAAAAAAACTTTAAAATTATTTAAAAATAAGAAATGAAACTGAAATAAAATTTAATGAATGCACTTTTCCAAACATCTCAAAAGCAAATATCTAGGCAGCAGGTACTAGATTCTCTCAGGCATAACCAAACTTTTCCAAGCACTCGCCTAATTTCTTACACACATAAAGCAAGGAACCACGTATGAGGTTATGCTTCCGTATGCTTAATGAGCTGCGGTGTACGTGTGTGTGGTATGTTGGACATAACGCCACATTGACATTGAGCCAATAGGAACATAATCGGTGAGTGGAAATTGCCAAGGCCAATGCGACGGCGGCCACGGCGCACATTCAGCGCCATTGTTGTTATTTCAGGCGCTTTTATTATCCTGCGAATGCGACTGATGGCGACGTGTGGCGCGCAGCCATTGCCTGGTCGCGTATCAGGTTCAAGGCTGCCCCCCGCAGTATGTGTCTCCCGTGTACTCACCGAAATTAATTTCAGGGTTCACTTGGAATCGTTTACAATTTTCTCATTGTCATCGATTAACGGTAGCACGCGCTTTGCGATGTTGATTTATTGCCTCGAATTATTCGAAAATTTGACGTATTTACACTCTTGCCCCCCGTAATTTGTGGTCTATTGCGTTGTATTTGAATGTAATGAATAGGATTGCCAAAAACACTTACCTTGAAGGTGAGCATCACCTTGTAACTGCGAAAAATAGCGAAATCTTCTAGAAATTTTGATTTACTGCATTTCCAGAAATTGACTTGAAACTGACATCAAATTTGTGAAATATTGTTTCTCAAATGACGGTATTGTGATTTTAAACAGGTGCCATTGCTTTAGTTAGGTTGATTAGATTCTGAGTTATTGACAATGACAAAGTTCACTTTGCTTCGTTAAGCCAAACTTGTTATATTATTGCCAGTTTCATTAGAATACATTAGGCAAAGTTACTGACTGATTCATCTGGAAACAGAAACTTGATAATTTACTTTAGCAACATAAAATGTAAATGGCGAATTGGTAATTTGATGGAACTGTCACCGGGCCCGGGTAGCTCAGTCGGTAGAGCATTGGACTTTTAATCCAAGGGTCCAGGGTTCAAGTCCCTGCTCGGGCGGATGTTTGTTTTACTCTTGCTTTTTTTTTGTTTTCGTTTCGTCATTGGGTACTTTCTCGGAAATACGTTATTTGCTTTTGTGACCTCGTCGTTGCACGGTCAGGAAGGGCGAGTACCCAACGTCCGAACTTGTTAAATTTGACCTTGTTTGGTATTTTTGGAGTTCTGACTGTTGAATCCTAAACTGAGTCAGCACCCGTTTTGTAGAATCAACAATTATATATCCGTTTTTGAGGAACACATAGAATAGTTAAATATATGTCAAACCCCTCTATCGATGAATATGTCTTTATGGTTATGTTTTAATTCTCCTTTAGGGCCTTAATAAATCATAATAAATCATATTGTATATTTATTGATATATTTGCCAATTGTCAGCAAACAATATAGGTCAAAAGTATTGTTCACTCATTACTTTCATTTATTCATAATAGTTTTATCAAATATGAGATTGAGCCAAATGTTAATATGTTAATAACCTCAATTCAGTTGATTAACTAGTGCTTCTCACGCGTAATTATCAATAAATCAATAGTTAATTATGAGTAATGTCTTTTGAACATTGAAAAAGTATTTGTATTGATTATAAGGCAGGAATACAAATAGAAGTCATGAATATATTTTAAGATTTAACCAAAGAAATAGAATTAAGCAAATATCTTATTTGTAAACAAAAACAAAGGTTTCCAGGGGTATATTGCTTTAATATACTATATTGACGTCTACATGTTTTAAAATATTTTCTTGGAGCCTTTCAGTTTTCGTGATAAAGTAGGGTTACACACGTGTTCAATATTCAGTAATGTTTAGTAGTATTTAGATATGTCAGACGATGATGAAATATTGATATTTGTCGAAATCGATATTTCCCATTTTCCGATATATCGATATCGAAATATGGTCTTGGAAATATCGATCAAATCTAAATTCTACATGAGCGCCATCTGTATATGGGTTTCAGGACTAATTAGAGTTACAATCTGCAGTAATCATTAATTCACATGGAATCTCGGACTCGTACACCGGCTACAACCGTATTCCTAACCTGAATCCGTGTCCCTAAAAAGAAATATTGCCCGATTTTTTTACTTCTCATAATGCTTCTCAGATGGCGGTTACGTCAGTGACATGTCAAAACTATATTAAAATTTTCGATGTCTATATATCGATATTATGGAAAATGAAATTATCGATAAATATCGAAATTTTGTGACTGATATATCGATATTTTTTTGACATGTCTAGTAGTGTTCAGTATTATTTCAAAGTTATTTTAATACGTCCCAAGGAGGAACCAAAGAAATGTGTCAAATTTTGTCCTAATTGGCAGTGACCGAATCGTCATGTGTAGATAGTACTGATATCTTTCTATACCTGATGATATACCTTAACTCTCTTTCAGCACTAAATATGCTCTAGCCCCCATTTCTATCTAGCTTTTTCTTGTCAAAATCTAGCATATTAGGGTTACCGAACTTTCCTTCTTAAAAAAGGAATGTTGTATGAGATTATTCAAAATTTATAAACATTGGTAAAAAAAGAGGAATGAAAATAGAAGATAAGAAAATACGAAAATTTAATTTAAAAGGTAGAAAGAAATAAATTATAATAAGCGTATGCAAACTATGCACAGCTTACATAATAGCAACAAAACGTCATCAAGTGATACCCAATGACATTTCCGCGATCATTTGTCTGTTTGTTAACAACATGCAGCGACCGTTTCTTATTATGATTGAGTAATACAGCCGCTAATTCGTTTGACATTCCCACAAACAGCAAACGGTGTTTGTGTGCATTAATCAATTACACTCAATGACGTTTCAATCAGTCGTACCTAGAATTATGATGCACAAATTATAGATAAAACTAACACAAATCGATTCAAAGGAATAATTTAATAACAAGGTAGGAGTTTTAAATTAATCTCTAATTAACATAGAAAGTAAAAAAATTTAAAAAATGAGACGCCCGAGCAGGGACTTGAACCCTGGACCCTTGGATTAAAAGTCCAATGCTCTACCGACTGAGCTACCCGGGCTCTTGTCATTCCATTTTATCGACCTAGTTTGTATACCACCTGTTGCATTTTGAGGTTAAATTCGGTGTAGTTTAGTTGAAATATATCCTGGTAAAGAATGGAGCAATCAGTATATGATTTCCCATTTTTCTTTAGTAAAAAATGACTCAGAAAAATATCAATTGACATTAATTAATATGTTAATTAATATGTTATGGCGTAGATTTCAGTAAATGCATTATGTCCATCTTTAATTATGCAGCACTCGCAACAGGGGAATCTAAACGCAGATTTCCACGAAGCGTCAAAGTGACACAATAAATTCGAGCAACAACGCCATTATTTTCATTGCTTTGCTTTCTTTGTTGAGTGCTGTTACTGCAAAATCAGCCACAAAAACCGAAAATAACCTTCAAATACCACCAATAACAGCAAATAACAGTAAACAGTAAACAGATCACACGGTGGCCTGTGTCATTGAGAGGTTATTTGCCTGCTATGCAGACGCATAAATTAATTGCGAACGCCAGGCGAATTCGTCGAAAGCTTATGCTTCGTCCATACTCCCACAGGAATCAGGAAACAGTTCCCGGAATGTCAGAGGGATTGTTTGTTGCAGTTGGTAACTGAATGATGGTGATGACCTGGATGCCGGGCGCTTCCATATATTTATAGACTGGGTAGGGGGCGGTTAGAGGTTGTTACGGGGGAGGTCGTGGCCGTGACCATGAATGGTTTTCAGTGAGACGTTCCCGTCGACCCTGACCTTGCTCGCCCGAATGTAGACTGCATTTCAGCTGCATCGATTTTTCGGGTTAATCTAGTCACAATTATGCTATAATACAATATGTGCAGTTCGAATTAAATTTTCCCGAGGTATATTTGAAAAGGATGTTTACTAATGAAGTTTCTTTTTCTTCAAATTTATAACCATAACTTTCTCTCTTAATTTTTTAACCTTAACATTTTTGTTTAATGTTTTGACTATTTGGTTATCTAACTAGTATTGCACTTGTTATTTCCACAATATATTTTTAGCTTCTTTTTTTCTGTATTTTTCCTTGATTATCTTTCCACAATCATATTTTATATCGCCGAATAACTCATAAAAATGATTACACAACACGCAGCAAATTGAAAAAAGGCGGGAAAATAAAAAGCAAGACAAACACATAAAGTTGGTTATGTAAGCACCCCTTGGGATATCTGTTCACCTATATAATTTGTAGGACGGTTTGACTCGGCTGAGTATATTTGCTTGGCGCGAAGAGGGGAAATCGGGTGGATGAAAAACGCGTTCGGTTGCCCTTGGGCAAGTTGGACAATATGGAGGTGGATGTCTCGCCGTCCTCTAACGCCACCGACGATCTCGTTTCGAGATTTAGGTACGCCACATAACCTTGAACCTTGTACAATCTGCGCAGTATCTATATAATTTTTAAGATACAATGTGTTCTGTTAATGTCTACTAAAAACGAATGCATGTTCAAACACCTCAATAATAGTAAAAGAAAGAGTGGAATTTCCATCTTACGTAATTTTCGCCATTTTAAAATAACCCGTCTGAACAGGACCCTGGACCCTTGGATTAAAAGTCCAATGCTCTACCGACTGAGCTATCCGGGCTCGATGACGTAACTAACTTTACACATTTGAATATCAGAAAATAACTAAACTTCACCGCAATTGTTAACATACAAAGTTAGCACCTAAATAATGCAATAAAAAAATAAAAACATAATTATTTCGGAGTATACCACGTTTAACGTTTGATGCTGATTGAACCGTCTAGACATGTCGTAAATCTCAAATAGGCAATTTAACAAATGCATTTAACTTCAATTTAAGTTATTGTATTTGATTATTTATCATTTCACAATGTTTAAATTGAAAATCTAATATTTAAATAGCTTTGAAATAAAGTTTGAATAAAAGTAAAGTTGATTCGAGAAATAAGATTCGGTTAGGATGAGTACGTGACAAACGCCAACTGACGCTGGGGGCGTTTGAGGCGGCTGGGGGCGGCGCCGGTGAACGTGGCAGCCGAGCGGAGGTGACCTTACCCGTGACCGAACGCGGCCTTGGCATTGAGGCGGCGGCAGCGGCGGCGGCATCGACGCGCCATGATATCGTTAGGCAACCAGCCAAGCCACATCCACACACGTTCACCAACAGAAGCGTGCATTTGTATGTGCGTTGGGTTGCGTCGTTCAATATTAAGCGACCTTGACCTTTCTCCATATCGCAGATTTCAACAAAGCGAATGGTTTCAAAAAACGGGTTAGGTTAATATTCAACTATATATATATATAACTATTATATATAACTACTATATATATAACTACTATATATTATAACTATTGGCATACTCGTGCCCTTACCAGATAATACCAATAATAACCAATAATACCAATAAATATTTAACTAAAAATATGACGATTTTTTTAAATTTTCCACTTGTTACAATGATTGAATGTATTTCAATAAAAAAATATATAAAATGTGTTAATAATATAAAAATAGCATTGATTTTTATTTCTTCAACAGAGAACATTAAAAAAATTAAAACATATAACAATTGTAAAATAAAGGAAGAAGAAAAAATGTCCGCCCGAGCAGGGACTTGAACCCTGGACCCTTGGATTAAAAGTCCAATGCTCTACCGACTGAGCTACCCGGGCTC
>WSZQ02107958.1:0-15457 GCA_019419845.2 Weissflogia rhopalogaster
GGTACCACGCGCCATGCAGATGGTGAGAACTACGAGACCGCGTAGGCGGAAATCAGAATATATTCCAATGACCAAGGACAGTAGGCGGTGGTTGGTGAAGCGAGGGAATGGGGTGGTTAGGGTTTCGGTAATCCTGATGGAGAAGCAAACAAGAAGGAAGGCTCGGCAATAGAGAGATGGAGACTTGGGTCAAGGCAATGGAATTTATATATTTTTTTTACGTTTGGTTAGTTTTTTTTTATTGCATTTATTTATAGAACTTGTGTGTTTTGTTATGTATTGATTTAGTGGAGCTGTAAAGTGGAGCAAAGTTTGGACTTTTTTATAACTTTTTTTTAATATATATTTACTTTTATTATGTTTTTTTTTATTATTAGTATCTAGGGCCACAATGACTATATGATGATAGTCAATGTAATTGTGTGAATAAGCTAGGTAATACTTTGCAATACTTGCTTCAAATATGTCAAAAAGAGGCTTAAAATACAGTAGAATTCTTAATTTTAGTTTAACTTAACGTAAACCAGTTTTACCCTTACTCAAAATATTTTTGCAATTTACAATTTCGTTAACGAATTACAAAAATATTGTTTTCATATATTCAAACAGCGAATGATTAGTTTTTTTCAATAATAGGCAACTAAATATACAACGTTTGGTGATTTTCTACACCCTTAACTTTTTTATATATTTACTTTTGTTCTGTTTTTTTTTTAATAAGTATCAATACATATAATAAGAAGAATTAAGCACGTAATAATAGCAATAAGCAATAGAGGAAGGCACTCACCGAATTTGGAAATTTGACGTAGGCTAATTAGTGGGTCGTATGCGCGGTTGATCGCCGATTGGAAATTACTCAATTGTTTCGATGCGCGCGGTCGTGCGAGGCATTAATCAGTTAAGTCACACAGGTGTCTCTTTCTTTTTACGGATTACACAAACACATCCACGCACGCACCTACAAGCTGCGAGAAGGTGTAGTACACTCACCCATGCAACGAACGGCCGGAAAGGTGTGAGAAATTAATCAAGGCACAGGTGGATGAGATGGTGGTGGGGAGCCGAAATTGATGGACTAAAAAGACGTTGTGGATAGTCGCACGGACGCGTCGCGATTGCGCGCTTTCGCGACGGCAAAGAGCGACTTAAGTAACATCCCCCGGTCGGCGAGGACTTACGTGGCTTACCTCCCACTCAGGTGAACAGACGGCTGGCGAGACGGTTTTGTTCTTCTGTGTGACCACGATTGACGATTGCACGAAATTGTTTATGTAATTGCTCACCGTTGATCTAATTTGCTTACGCAATTTACCCTATCCTAGACTGGCATCGTATGGCATCGTAACTGGCATCGTATCTCAAACAAATGTAAACAAAAAGTAGTTATTATTATTAAACATTTATTATAAATAATATAAATTATTATTTCAAAATATTGTTTGTGCAAATTTAAACAATTCCTCAGTAGACAAATGACTACTATCAAAAATACGTCAGTTTTTGCCATATGTCAAAAAGTTAACCATTTGTTTTATTTGAAAAATTATACATTATTTTAAATAAGAAAAACTCAGAAATAATCAGTGTTATAAGTTCTATTTTTTAAAGAAAAAATATAATGTCAATAGTCAAGTAATTCACTTGTAGATGCCGCTATAAAATTTGACATCTGCTTAAATGTGTCAAAAATCTGTCAAACGTGTGCCAAATTCCTGTCAAAAACGGCACTAACGTTGCAAGGTGTTGCAAGATTTGCGCCCAACTTGCTCGTTATTTACTCCAGCCGCCAACGCTGAACCCACACCAACTCGCTGGCCACGCTCGCCATCCGCACTCATAGCCGCATCGACGTCGCCGTCGCCGCGTATTCAGCAAGTAGTGAGTGGTACGACTGCCGGCATCGTCGCAACGCACGAGAACGTCCGCCGGTCGAGAACATGTGTATACAGCTCGCTCACGCAAATGGCTAACACATTTTTTGGTTTCGACACAGCGTTCAACGTAAGTTTTACCCTTAACGTTCAAGAAAGTTTGTGCTAAACGACAGCATGTTATTAGAGGTTACGGAGATTGAGAGTTTGGTAATTTTTAATGAATTTTGGCATGGTACAACTTGTTGATGAATGCTTGTACAACTTGCAGAATGAAAATCACCTGCTGCCGGACGACGACGCCGACCTCGGCGAAGGCGAGGAGGACGAGTACGATGCGCTCAACGATGAGACGTTCGGCACGCTCGGCGATAGCAGTGCGTTGAACGATGATTGGGAGGAGCAACACCAGCAGTATGCCTGCTACGACGAGAATTCTAAGCATTCGGAACATATTGGTATGAGTTTCTTTATTCTTATTTAAACTGATGTGCAAATTTGCTAGAAAAAAAACTATTATTTTACAAATACCAATTGTTTTTAGTTTTGACTAGATTATGTTCCATAGAAAAGGTTATAATTTGTTTTTGTTGTAATTATGAGATTATGGTTTCAAGATAATATTAACCTCGAAACATTACCTCTATTTTTATCATTAACTTTCAATCAAACTCAGTTGTTAAATGCTTTTAGCAATCATTCATACATAGCAAAATCCAATTGGAATACACACACTTATTCCAGTTGGATTTTGCTAAGTTTGATTGAGTATATGCTAAGACTGGTTGGACAACTATGGTTATGCAAGCTGACGCGCATGTGCGAATTTGATGTCATTTCTTTGAAAGAGTGATTTAGCTCTGTCTACAGGCGTCCATTCCAGAAGAAAGATCTTGTTGGTTATGTTTATTTTGGACTAATGCCTATTTTTCTAGCTTACGTTTGATTTGAGATGATATTGTAAACTATTGTTATTTTATCTTCATATGAGTATCAATTATAATTGAAAAATTGCTTCAACCAGAGTTTGGAAACTTAGAAGTATCCAATAGCTCTCAACAGGGGTGAGCAACCTTTCTATGATTTGGAACATACAGGATCATGCAAAGGTTGCTCATCCCTGCTATGAACTGTTTTATAGCATACGTGTTACAAGTCTCAATGATTTTCAAATATTTTAAAACTGATTAGAACACAATAATAATTTTGTAAATGTATTCATTTTCACAAACATCAGTTTTATTATCCTATTTCTTGTGTAGAAAACTCGATAAGAGACCTCGTACTCAATGACTCAGACGACGATGATGTGCCCACTGCGAAAAAGAAGCCACAAACGCCCGCTGGTTGGTATAACCAGCCGACGGTGCCACCGCAAATGTCCACAAACATTATGCAACAACAACAATTGCAGTTTGCACAGCAACAACAACGGCAGCAGCAACATCAACAACAGCAGAAAAACGGGAATATGGGACCTGGAAAGATGGAATTCCCGAATCTACCCAACATACCAACCGTGGAGGAGATTGAGAAGATGTATGCCAGTTCAAAAATGCAATTTCAACAGATGCAAAATCAACAAGTAAGTTTTTGTTATTCATCATTAATTGAATTATATTGAAATTCTTTTTTGGTAGGCTTCTTTTAATCAAATGCATTTTTTTAATAATGTTTTTTTTCTCTCTTCTAGAACATACAAAAACGACCTGGACTACCACCAGGGTCACTTCCACCAGGTCAACCACCGATGAATCGCTTCCCTCCTGGTTTTCATCCTGTACCACCAAATGCAGGCCCACCACAGGGACAACCACGCTCGCTGCCACCTGGTTTACAACCACCCCAAGGACAACGTATGCCTCCTGGTTTTCCACCGGGAATGCGGCCTCCACCGGGTGGCAGTGGACAGTTTCCGATGCCGCCGATGATGCGTCCTGGTATGCCCGGCATGCCACCTATGAATATGCCACATCCACCAGGGGCGTTTCCTAGTGGTGGCGGTGGGTATCACAACTTCCCGATGCCACCAACGATACGCAACGGCCCACCGCCTACGCCCGCCCAACTGCACCAAATGCGACAGCATCATCAGCACCAGATGCATTTGCATCACATGCAGCAGAGGCATCAAATGCAGATGAATCAAGGAGGTGGAGTTGCTGGTAATCGTGTGATGGGTGCTTCTTCTGGTGGCGTCTCTGCTGGTAAACCTAAGGATGAGTACGATGGACTCATGACGAACCGGGAGAAGCAGTGGTTGCTGAATATTCAGCATATGCAGTTGAATACAGGCACGCCATACTTTGACGACTATTATTATACGGTGTTCAAGGAGCGTCAGGCACGGAATGATAAGGAGAATCAACAAATGCCGAGACATAATCATGGACAGCATCAACAGAGACATCGCACGCATTCAGAGCGTTCGGCGGAGAATAACCAACTGCAGGCGAGGACGTACACACCGCTGCAGTTTGAAAACTCGCTGGGGAAGTTGCAGTGTATCAGCGTGACAGCACCGCGGAAGATCATCGACACTGATGTCGTCACTTTGGAGAAAGACTCGGATGGTGGTACGCCGGCGAGGGATACGCGTAAGACCAAACAGCTGCTGCTGGACTTGGAGTCGCTGTATGCACTCACGCTACGCGCCGAAGATCTCCTTAATCCACTCGCCATTGCCAATATGGAAAAGTTGGTGGAACTGCGACAGAAGCAGCGGCTGCGCGAGATGGACGCGGCGGCGACGCCGGAAGCGAAGCGCGAACTGCTGCGTCTGCTGCAGGTGGAGTCGGCGCCGACGATGGATACGCCCGGGGAGTGCGTCCTGCGCATCATGGCCGGCCTGCTGCAGGAAGAGAAGTTTGCCGCCTTTATGAACATACGCAAGGGGAAGATGCTGCTGCTGCGGCTGTTGCCGCTGCTTGGTGGTGAGTACACGCCGGCGGAGTATGCGACGCTCTGGTGTAAGGTGCTGCTGTGTATTCCGCTCGTTGGGCGGCGGGACTCGGCCGGGGATAATCTGCTTCCGCGCCTGCATCCGTATTTCAAGCGGTTCGTGCAGACCAGTCGGATGCAGGATATCCTGGGGATTGTCGGGAAGTTGGAGCAGAATATGATGCGGCCGGCGGATAGTCGAGGCACGCCGTTGAGTCATATGAACAAGGCACCGTTGCAGTTTGTTGTTGCTAATAAGGTTAGTCGTTTTCATTGTCCTTCATTTTTTCAAAGCTTTCCCCTTTTTTATTTTTTATAAATGTACTTTTCTTAAATATTTTGAAAAATCTCAACTTTGAAGAGCTGTAGGGCACGTATCAACAGTCTCACAAACTTAGTGTTCGTTTCATTCGAACGAGCAACTCTTTTTCTTTCAATTCACGGCAGGAAATTTTCTTAAACTTGTTTTTGATCATTTCAAGAATTTGTCAACTTTGAAGAGCTGTAGTGAACGTATCAGAAGTCTCACCAACTTCATGTTCATTTCATTCGAAAGAGCAACTCTTCCTCTGTATATATCACGTCAATAAAACAATTTTCTTAACGTCATTAGTTCAGCGGTAAAATGGAATTTTCCAAAATAAGTTTTTAGAAATTTCGAAAATTTACCAACTTTCAAGAGTTGTAGTGTCATATATCAGAAGTCTCACAGATTTATGATTGACCTTATTGGAAGCAGAATCTCTTCCTCTTTCGTATTATGCCAAGAAAAAAAATGTAGCGTCATTAGTTAGGCCAGAAAATGGAATTTTCCAAAACGTGTTCTTCAATATTTTGCAACTTTGTTTCCCCGTTTGATCTTAACCCACTATACCGTAACTCCTCCCATTTAATCGTTGCTCCTTTCAATATGACTCCTCCCGCGTGAATATATGCTCCTCTTATTTTAGATCGTAACTCACTCAAGCCAGATTCCTTCAAAAATCTGTAAAATAATCAATAAAATGCATTCTTTCTTGTGTTTCAGTTTGGTGTAAGCGCCCTAGTGACAATACTCGTACGTACCGAGTATCTCATCTCGTCGGGTAACGCCAGTACGTCGCAGATCGACGATTGGGCACATTTCGTCGCCAACTGGGCAGACGCGACCGCCGGCCGCAGCATGATGGCCACTCCACTCGAAGTGATACCGCGCCCCGTCTTTCTCAAGCACATTGCGCGTTTCCCGAGCTTCGGTGACGACAAACGCCTCCATCTCGAGCGCCACTACGTCGACATCAACTAAGACAATGCAGAAGCAACAACAAACAACGCTGCTAATTTTTACGTACACATACCCAATACCCTATTATTATTTAAATCCAAGAATTTTAAACGTTCATCCTTGCATGATGATGAGGTGCGCATCGAACGCGAACTCCGCGTTTTTTGTTTTGTATCGGTTTACGAAACGTGAGATCGGTCACTCATTTTTTTTAACAAGCAAATCATTTTTACGCGTTTATTTTCGTGGCTTTTTTCGGTCGTCATTTGGGCGTTATTTTTTTCTATAAAGCGCTCGCATTCATTATTTTTGTATTCGTTTATCTTGTAAACGGTTGTTGTTTGGTTTTCGTCCGCAATTTCGCTATAAAAAATAAGTTTTTGACACATTAATACACACAGGCAGACGGACAGACACACGATTTTTGATACACGTTGGAAAAAATGTTTAACCGCGACGAATATGTTAGTAACGCGAGTATCGATACGACTTTATCCCTTAGCTGTGTGCCCTGATAAGAATTTGTATCTTTGTAAATTCTGTTTTGTATGTTGTTTTTTGTTTGTCAATGATATATTGCGGGGGCGGCACTTTGTGAAAGGGGTGGAGCCACACACTATTGCGTAGACGGCGCACGCGCAATGAATATGTTTAAAACGCGTGGCGCCTTGACGAAGGGGGGTCGTAGATGCCCGCCCCCTCTTGCAATGGGTGATAGCTTTATCGAGTTGAGTTGTAAGAATGTTTCAAAAAAACACAAATTTTTGGCGATCGTTTTTATGTAATGTTTAAAACTGTGGCGAGACAAGTTAACCGCTTAACTGATGAGTAATTATTAAAATCTAAAGAAATACAAGTTGTTTAATTATTGCACGAATAATTTTATTGTGATTAAATGAAAATGCTTTTGTTGGTAAATAGTTTATGTAGGATTAGCATTCTGGTGACATCTAGGAGTGAATTGACAAAGACCTCTGATGCATAGAAGAAAACGACAGCGTTGTGTTGAAATTTATCAAGTTTGCATGGCTATAACGACCTAGTTACAAGTCTCTCATGTTTAGGGTTGATCCTTCGTATCTTCATAAGTTTCGCCGGAAAGCTTTTTTTTCAAGGCTAACCGCTTGACAAAAATCGAGAATTTCAGATACATTTAAATATATGGCATATGCATCATAAACTAGAAGTACGAAGTTGGCTACATTTTAAACCCTTAAATATCGATCAGGTGTATGCCGGCCAGGTGGTATAGCGGTAGAGTCGATGGATCCCAACGGAAAGGTCATGGGATCGAAGCCCGGCCAGGTGCTCGTAGCTCGGAAGGAGTTCGCCGCGAAGCGGCGAACTGTAAGATTGCAGGCCACTGGGGAAACGAACTACCGCCGCGAAGCGGCGGTTGACTATTCTATTTTGCTAAAACGTATGATTGGAAAATAAAATTTAAAAAAATATTATTTTCTACCTCCGCAGACGGGAGTTGAACCCGCCGTGCCCAAATAAGAAACACGCACCTTAACCACTAGACCAATATGGCGACATAGCAACACCAGTCTCCGAACATGTGAAAAATGGTTCCAATTGAAAGAGGACGTCATTCTCTATAACAGGGGTGGGCAAATATTTTGATAGTCGGGCCATATTGCAGATGAAAATTTGACCTCGGGCCAAATGTTTATTTTTTTATTTAAAATATAGTTTTTACTAAGGATGTCGGATCATGTTGCCCCCGGGGGTAATGCCATCTCTGAGTGAATTCACTTAATTACCAAGCTCCATTACAAGCTCTGGAGACTTTCTGTTTTATCAATATAGGCTAACTAAGTTCATTCAAAACTAGATGGCACGACTAGTATTATCCCAGAATAGGAATTCTGTTTAGTGAATTAAACAGACACTAGGGTTGCCTAAAATAAATGCAAATTTCCAACTTAAAAAATGTAATAAGGGATTAAGTAAGATCCATACATTTTTACGAAAATAAGAACAAGTATATTATATAATAACGCGCATACATGGTTAGCTTCCAGCATATTCCAGAAATAATTTAAAAAAAAACTGGAACAGTGCGCACCATTGGTAGTCAATAAACTGTGCAACAACGTCAAAAAACAAGAGTAAAACAGCTCATTCATCTAAGTCTTAGGGTCAGTCAGATCTGATGAAGAAATGCAAAGTTTCTTCAACAGTCGATTGCTATCTCTCGTGAATTATTGCCTCAACGCACGCATCGGAATGAATATTTTAATATTTAAAATCTAAATACTTAAATAGACGCGCTTCGCATGAATATTGCTGATTTCGAAACGATAAACCTATTAAACACGAAGCGCGCAACGAATGCGTGTGAATGAGTAACATAAAATAAACTCTCAATAAATCCTTTCTAAACATAATCAAACAAGTTAACATTATTAACAATTACTTCTAGGCGATGGTAGAAGCTGCGAACGCAATGCGCTTCTGGATGAGTAAATCCCCGATGACGACGTCCTGCTGTGAGGACGTGGTATCGACGAGTTTGAGCACCAGCACATTGTCGCAGGGATACAGCTCGTCTTTTTCAATTGATACAACTGCAGAGACGTACTCGCGATGTTGAACCAGCTGCTCAAAGTACTTGCAGTCTTCTACTGACCATTTCTCTCGAATTGGTTTGATTCCTGTAAAAAAAGTAAGTTATAAAATTGATTTTTGAGACATATAGTAAAGCGCTCAAAAATGGAAGCATTTTTATATATCAATATTGGAAAATCTAATTTTATGACTACTACAAAATTCACAGAACTGTAATTATCTAATCACAAACAAATAATCTAATCACAAATCAATAGTCTTTTGTATAATTAGTGATTTGATAATGTGTAATACCTGCAAGTTTGGCCTTTATAGCTTGATAGGGCAACGCCATAAACTGTTTGTCGAGTGCAAAAAGATTGTGACAATTGAGATTCTCATAGTAACCAAAGTCGACGTAAAAAACTACAATTGCACTGGGATAGATTGTCTTCAACACGCACACACGATACCAGACATTATCAGTGTATTTAGCAGCGTAGATATTACCATCCTTTATATCTCGCAGATTGACGGCGTTGAGGTGACGATTGGCAAAGGTAGCCTGCAAACGCACCTGCATCTCAGCCAGCTGTGCACTCGAAGCGAGAGGTTGCACAAAAAAATTCCACGGATTGACAGCGAACGGGATCTTCACCTCATAGTATTCCCGTGACTTCGGCAACTTGGGACTCTGTAGAATACCCGTTGACGGCACATTTTGTGGAGAATCCGGTGGAGTGAAACGGTTTATGATTCCGGGTGATATTTGAGCGTCTCTGCAATAACCACATTGATTGATTTTTTTAAGAATTCAAAAAATAAAATGGAAAATTACATAGCAGCGGAAAAAATTAAGAAAAACACCCAATTAAAGAAGGAAATTCAAAAATTAATTAAAATGAAACAACAATTGGAGAAAGAGAGCCAAAAAATTCGTAATACCGAAAAGAAGATGAAGGAAGCCTTAAAAAAGCAGCAGATAAGGGAAAGAAAGAGCAAAAAAAGGCAGTTGGAGAAAAGGCGAAAGGAAGAGAAAAGACTGAAAAAGGAACGAGTAGCGATCAAAAAGAAGGAAGTGCGGGAAAGAAAAAAGGAAAAGAGAGAGTTGGCGCAATTCAAATTGACAGAGAAAAGGAGAATACAGAAAGAAATAGCCAAAATGAAGAAAGTGTTAAATATTGACGCAAATATGAGGGCTGCATTGTTAAGAAATGAAACAGTCAAAGCTAGGAAAGAACAAGTATTAAAACGCAACAGTAATGAATGGTGGCAGGAACGTGATGAAGGTAAACCAAATATTTTTGGATGGGATGATGTGTATCCAAAACTAGATAATCCGGTGAACTTCTTACCGTCCTATAGTTTTATAACTAATTCTAAAATTTAAAGTGTAACTTAATGAAGACAACCTAAGCCTAACCAACCTGACTTAGCCGATTTCAAAGTCATCTAGCGACGAGAAAATATTTAAAAGAAAGGAGAAGAAAATAAATAAATACCTTCTATAGCTTTCCATACAAACACTATCACTAACTGAAACCAATTCATCCATATTCTGCACAAACACCATCACGTTGGGCGTTCCATCAGCAGCAACATCAAGCACTCGCAACAGGACATCCGCCGTAGCCGGGAGCAGTTTACTCATCTTCACCACTAAATCTGTGGGCATCGTCTTCGAGGTGATATGCATACGCACCGGAATCGCCTGCGGTGGTATCTTCGCCAGGGCCGGCTGCAATACATCGAGAGAATGTAGTTGCACACCCGTCATGGACACGATTCGAGTGCGCCCGTGATCAATGTATAAAAGCTGCGCAAACTTGAAGTCTTGTGGCGAGTCAATAATCTGCACGCGATTATAGCGTGCGTCGTCGTCAAGCTTCGCAAAATACACCTTGCCTTTGCAATTGTCGCGCGTGATTTTCGGCTGTTTCCTGGCGACTTGCGGAAGAAGTTTAGGCAGTTCTTGTTCTAATTCTCCGAGCATGCTGTACAGGATGTCGGCGCCAGCGGATGGTATTTGGGCATATAGAGTGCCTTGTTGATTCTCTGGAAGATCCGTTGGGATGTAAGATACTTTAACTCGGAAAGTTTTATCCTAAAAATAGAAACATTCATCGATTTTAGTGTAATTAAATAAAAAATGAAATAAAGTATAAAAACGTACAGCTTCAAAACGATGAGTAGCATTCTCACGTGCAATTGAAGTCAATAGATCCTTGTTGAGGGCTGTACCTGTCTCGACATCATACATAACAACACTAAAAATTTTCTTCGCGTCCTCGCCAACCTCATCCTCAACCACCTCCAGAGTCACATCCAAATCCTCCAAGTCCATGATAGCGTCAAACAATTGCGATACGCCGTAGAAGGCATCCAAGCCAGCGAGCCGACAAATGAATGCCTGTGCATGCTCGCGTGCAAAGCGTCGCTCCAGCGCGTAAATATTCTCAAAAGGAACGATGAGATCCTCGCCAATGTCCACAAACAGGCAAGCGACACCATCTTCGCGCATGTCGAGCGCACGCACACGATGCCACGTATGGCACCACGCGGCATAATAACCTTCCTTTACAATCCGCCTCTCCGGTTGAATCGTTTTGGTTTCATAGCCTCTTTGATAATATTTATTCATTTCGTCGATTAAAGCATCATAGGATTCCTTTAAACAAATAATCAAGTTAAGGTTTGTTTCGTTAAAAAAATTAACGCTTACAGTTTCTGGAGTATTTAGCTGACGACACCAAATTTCTCCGGCTGAAACGGGCGAAGTCACCTTCGCCATGATGTAGCCCTTGTCGTCGAACGTCACCGAGCTTGTCGGAATTGAGATATCGCAGGCGAGCACTTTCCGCGCGGATTTGCCCTTCTGCAATCGCTACAAATTGTCGCATTTCCACGTCCAACAAATCCATAAAACCAACCAGAAACCCAAAGAAAAAACCAGTCCCAAAACAAGCACCCTTAGACCGCAGTTTAACCCTTTCACTACAAGCATGCCCGAGACGTATTTCACGTTCGTTCGATGTGAAAGGGTTAACGAAAGCAAAATGTAAAAATTACTTACGTCTCCAAGTGTGCAGATACGCAGCACAAATTTATCGACAAATTGCTCCACAGTCACGATGGGACTTGCGTCTACGATTTTCAGCCAATTTGGAGGGAGCTCCTCATGATGTTGATCTTTGTAGTCGGCCTCAACTTGCCAGCTCCAGATGCCATTAAAGTGTTTGCGGACGAGCGACGGAATACGCTCCATGACTAACGATTCGGCGGAGACGGGTAGTGATGATTTGCGCTGACGTCCGTACTTCTTCAGCAGCTGCGCGAGAGCTTCCTTCACAGCTACAGTCGTAGCTGTGTCGCCGTCGTAGAATTCCTCAGGACCATAACTTGTAAACACTTGACCATCAATCTGTAAAATAAATGGTTTACAATATAAACTATTTATTTTTTCGGATATCATATTTGGATAATGTTAAAAATGTATCTTAGAAACTTGTTTATAACTTTGTTAATGTTCGATATATTTTCAATATCTTTACTGATCATTATAAAGAATTAGTTGACCTAAAAGATGATATTATTAAAAATTTAATTTTTAGTATTTTCTGGGAAATTTTAGGAAGAAACGTCAAATAGTTAAAGCAAGTATTAAAGGAATATAAACCGAATAATAAAGGAGAAATGGTTAAAATAGAAAAATTTACCTTAATTTTGCAATCATATTGTGTTCGTCGGTGTGGTTTAGTCTTCCTTTCCAAAACCGTAATCGCTGGGTCATCCAAACGTCGAAAACGTACGAAATTGAAGAAATCTTTTCGGGGATTCCCACTCTCGATAAACTCGGCGCTCTTCTCTAGAGCTGAAGTGCCATTCTGCCAGGTTTGATTGTTCTCCACCGGCTGCAACGGCATTTGCTGTTGTTGTTGTTGCTGAGGGATAACCAGCGGTGGTTGTGGTGTACTCGGCGGTGACACCTTCGCTCGTTGCATCACTCGCGCCAGATTAGACTTTTCCGACTGCGAAGCCTTCTCTTTCTCCAGTTGAGGAGATGTTAACGGCGCAGGCCAATACCCCTGTTTCACCGGCTGACTTGTGACACGCTGTGACTGTTGCGACGGTGACGCCTGTGTCACTGCTGACGGCTGCGAAACTAACACCTGCTGCGCCGACACAAACGTCGTGCTCTCCGGCGAGATCTGCAATCGCTGCACTTTCGGCAGATTGTTGTTCACGTTGCGCGCCGGCTTGCGGTCGGGCGACGCGATAAACTGCTTCTGCTGCTCGATGCGCTTCACGTTCTGCGTGTAGGCCATCGCCGCCGGCCGCATCGTCGAATTCGTGCCCTTTGGCCGCCAGCGCATCGGATCGTGGGGCGTAGCGGCGAAAGCGGGGCGGCGCGCCACCGTGGGCCGCTTCTTCTTCGCCTGCTTCTGGCGCGCCACCATGTCGCTGATGTGCGCGCTACTCGGATCGCGGCGCGCGTCGACGCTCAGCTGTCCGTCCGGCAGTTTGCGGACGACGAGGCTGTCCACCGAGCGCACAAACTCCTCGAGTGTCTTGTAGCCGAGCTGACGGTATGGGATCGGCTGGTTGACAAATGTTTCGTAGTCGTGCGCAAGCTGGCGCAGCGACGCCATGCCCTTCATCGTCAGCAGGCAGCTGCGCACGTCGCGAATCGTGCTCGCGCGTAATTCCTCCATGTTGGCCACCGGCCCCCCGACGCAAGCAACGTCTAACTCTCACCTACCAAGAAAATCCAAACAAATTCATTTACAATGAGTCGCATCGGTTGGCGAGTATGTCCCACGTTCCCACAACATACACGGCGACATGAAATTTGCATTACTATCAACTAATTTGGTGCGTACGTTGTAAAATCGCGGTCATGAACTAATTTCCTAAATATTTACGTCGAAGAAAATCGATGTTATATATTTAGAAAACTAACAATAATATTTTAATTTTGTCCGGTTAAAATCATAGCATTAAAAGTTCAGTCAGGTTTGTAAGAGTTTCAGTTGACTGTTCTACTCATCATTAACCGCAGTTTTATAAAAGTAATGAACATGTTCATATTTCCTTCTAAGAATTATAGAATTGGAAGCTGACATGCTATACAATAACATCTATGATGACGACAAAGTAACAACGTAACACTAACAAGGATTGTTGATATTTGAAGACCTTGTAATAGTAGTATTATAGACTTAATGTTTTGTGTCAATTTAAAAATACAGTTGAAACTGAATCTATTGATACATGATTTATTATTTTTGAATTATGGTAAATATAAATAAAGATATAAACTTTAAAACAACTCATTTTTGGAAAACTGAATTTTTACATGTTATTTTCTCAGGGACTACACTACCTTACGTCGTAAATAGATATTCCAAAACAAACTACATTTAAGAAAGAATATAATATAGATTAGAAAATATTTTAGAACAAAGTTTGAACATCACATTTTAGTTCTACTCTTTGCCCTGATTCAACGGCAATGAGAGAAACCAACCGCAATTCTGGTTATCGCGGTTAGAAGATCTGACTCCTCGATAAACAATAAATATTCAGGGCTAGCATCCGTAAAGTGTTCCGAAGTCTATATGAAATACACCAGGGTTTACTGTAGTACATATCTTATTCTAATATTGTTATGAATTAAATTTTGACCTATATTCCTTAACCTAACCTGATTCAATGTTAATCATTTTAACATGTAAATTCGCGTAAACATGTAAATTAAAGCGATTATGATGCAACAATTGTCTTTCCCACAAACGTAGGTATGCAATCAAAAATCAAGTAAGCAACGCCAAAATCAGCCGAAACACGCGCCAACAAAACCGAACACACCTGCGTGCAAAAAAATAATGAAAGTATCATCGACTTTCTTGCCAACGGCGAAATTGACCTGCATGTATTGTATATGTACAAACCCGAATTCAATGCACCTCAACGAAGCAGAACGGCGCACGGAATACAAAGAATGAAGGCAAACAAATGATCGTCGGCGCATTGGAATGTCGCAAATTGACTTACTACTCACCAGCCACGAAGAAAAAGGCGGCAACCTGATGCGTGTCGTATATGCAGCAACTCCCCGGCTGCCTGTTGATGCGACCGGGCCCTACCGCACGCCTTGGACGTACTGTCGAATGCAGTCGAAACACAATCTATCTATCACCGACCTCGTTACGTGTCCTGGAGGCCTGCCGATAAAACTGCCAGGGCTCAGTGTCGACGACACTTTGCAGGTTTCGGTTATTGCAGCTCGGTTGCAGCTGTTTCCAGCGCGACACGTTGTTCCACTGCGTTCACATAGTCGCCGCACGCTCGGAGGGGAAAACAAAAACAAAAAAGCGCGACCTGACCGTCTCGCACAAGTGCCTGCCTAAAATTAGGCGCGAAAGCCGCGTATCGAACAAAACCGGGCTTACCCGTGTAATTCGACCAGTTGCCACCGGATGCTGTAGTTGAAATCTTATATTACCGCCAATTCTTTTATAATTACATTTGGCTTATTCGTAATATTTGAATTTAGAATCTATCCTTTTCTAACCTTACAATAGTTGGTGTTTTTGTGAAGTTTTTGAATAACTGTCAATAATTTTGAGACGTCCATTGTAATTTTCAAATAGATATATCGGCAACTTGTTCTACACTTTTTTAAATCTTTTTTGTTTTAGCACTTTTACAGTTATTGTAATTTACAATGGCAACCAACTAGACAAGTTATTAAATTATCGAAACCTAAACGACAAAGCATCTGCTTTTCTAATTTTCAATGAGTTTAAGTATTTTAGGTTATTTT